>MUZC01004589.1:216822-236406 GCA_002072015.1 Radix auricularia | reverse complement strand
CCATGCAGATCGCATCGGCAGAAACTTGTGTTCATAAAATTAACGGAATTTTTCATAATCCAGTGCATAATTTTAACTATACATAAAAGATTACGTGGTAACGCCTTTTCAATATTTAATTTCACTTTTAGCAATCTATGAAATAAATCGTTATTTCACAACTAATACAAACACACAGTCACACGCACACACAGACGCACATACACACATACACATAAACACACTCACACACATGCATATTCACACACTCGGATTATAATCAAGATAAAAAGTAACATCAAATAAATTAATATAATAAAAGCTTCATGACGCCACTTAATTGTTGTTGTTTTTTTTACGGCGCGCAAAACCACACCCTCTGTTAATCTCAAACCCAAAATCATTATAATTTTACGTCTATATTTTCAATTTTAAAAAAGTTAGCAAGAGTTGCGTGGTATAGGGGCTTCACACACACACACACACTGACGGACGCGCTTAGGCGCATTATATAATAGATTATATATTATTAATTATAATGCGCACCGCGCAACAGTCTAGCATTAGCGTTCACTAAGCGGGAAAACCCCATTAACTATCATTCTAGATAACATTAAAGTCAGTTAAAATCAATAATTCTGAAACTAAACAAAACAATAATAATTGTTATCGTCAAATTGCTGCTAAAATTACCGAAGACGAATGAAAAGAGATTTTTCAAAAATTTCTTCTCCAACTTTGTTATAAATATTTTTAGCTATCTTTTGGAGGTTTTTTCTCTCCATTTTTCAACTCTATAAATGTTATGATTGGTAAGAAATTGACAAAATACTGATTATTTTTCGTTTTTTAAAAAAATATTTTCCAGGAAATCCAGTAAACCTTTTCGGTATTTTTTTGGCCCGTGCACAACCTTGGGACCTCTTTAACATATTTGCAAAAGACCCAAACCATCTATCTGAAATAGTTCAGGAGGAGTTGCATGATCAAGCTCGAATAGACAGCACATACATTTCAAATATATGGTTCACCGACAAAACGGCCCCTGACAAAACGGCCCTGACATAACGGCCCCGGTCAAAACAGCCCCTGAAAAAAACGGCCCCTGTCAAAACGGCCTGGTCAAAACGGCTTCCTGACAAAACGGCCTCAGACACTTCCTACCTCTTCTTACATCCTGTGTTTTTGTTTACTAAATGTTTCCATCTTTCTTTGTTTCGTTTCTGTGTTGTTTTTTTTTTTAAATTATCATTTTTCAATGAAACAGTAGATCTATGTATTATACAATGTAAATTCAATTTTAATACTAAGTCTCTTTGTTAATTTATTTCTGCATTAGCCGAAACTTCTATTTGTGTCTTAGTCAATCAATAAAGCTTTAATTTATTGTTTTGATCATACAATTCGTTTGCGCATCATGATTCTTGTATTTTAGTTCAAAGCTTTATCGCAGCCCTTATTCTATGTGATATATTATTATTATTGTTTGCAGTAGATGAACGTGAACAGCTAGTTGTTTTTTTTTACTAACTTAAAATGGAGGGTTGCTTGTCGTGATAGACTCTAAACACCTATTTCCTTTGACTAATTTAAATTTAAGACTTGTTTGTCCTGGTAGGCTAAATAAACACCTATTTCCTTTGACTAATTTAAATTTAAGACTTAAGTTTGTCCTGTTAGGCTAAATAAACACCTTTTTACTTTGACTAACTGAAATTTAAGACATGCTTGTCCTGGTAGAATAAATAAACACATATTTCATCTGACTAACTGACACATAAGACCTGTTTGTCGTGGTAGCCAACATAAACACAAACAGGGGAGGATCCCATGTCAATGTTGCCTCGTGTAAACAGCTCAATCAACGACCAGGCCTCAAAAAAAAGCCTCAAGACGTTAACCTCATTCTCAAATTTTCCAACCACCAGATAACGTCCGCTTGAATTATTTTCTTGTCAGTTTATTTTTTCTTCTAACATCACAGGTAAAACACAATTGGGCAAAATATCAAGTCGGGTTATTTCCCTTATTTTAGAGCTTGATATTTTTATGTGGATTCATATGTGGAAACATTATGCAGAGATAGAAAACATAGATTTATGGACTCTATTTGTAACAGGGGTTTGGGTAAAATCCTTTGGATTTTTAAAAAGAAATCAAGATAAAGTCTGAAAATGGAACTCTTAAAAATGGGGAGTTTCTCTTCGCAACGAAACAATAATCTCGATTGGGACAAGTTTGTTCCGTGATAAGCTTTTAGATTCGACTCTCATAATAAAACCTGTGAAATATTGTTACCAAAAACAATAAATGCTTATGTTATATCAGATTGGAATTATTATTATAGCACACCCATTGATATTATAGCACACCCATTGATATTATAGCACACCATTGATATTATAGCACACCATTGATATTATAGCACACCATTGATATTATAGCACACCATTGATATTATAGCACACCCATTGAGGCATTCATACTATAGCACACCCATTATTATTATAGCACACCCATTGAGGCATTCATACTATAGCACACCCATTATTATTATAGCACACCCATTGAGGCATTAATACTATAGCACACCCATTGATATTATAGCACATCCATTGAGGCATTCATACTATAGCACACCATTGATATTATAGCACAGCCCAGGATATTATATTTACCTCTGTTATTAGACATTTAACCTAACTAAGACATCGACATATTTTCTTTTATGCATGCTCAACTTTAATTTGAAAGTTTTTTCCACTTTAAGTGTCAGGGAAGCTTATCTTAGATTTACAGACGCTCCTTCTATGCAGAAGATAATTGCGTCCACAGACCATGAGAGATGATCTGTTGGCAAGTGATGCAGCGGTCACAGGCCACGGCTATAGGGGTTCCACGCATTACCCCAGCCGCCTAACTATTGTCTAGTTAGGTACCCATTCGGAGCTGGGTGACTCGGGGACTCCTCAGGCACTTTCGTGTGGATTCGAACTCGTGACCATCAGTATGACAGCCAAGAGCGCTACCTCTCGACCACCACGTCCCACAAGCTTCACTCTCACATTTCAACCACTACCTCAAGTTCCTAGCCTAAAGTAAAGACATCCCTTAGACATAATTAGACATCGGCCATGAAAAGCGTAGGACGCAATCATCTTCTATATGGAAGGAGCGTTTGTAAATTATAAGATAAGACCTGGGCACCTTTTTTTTCCACCACACACAAACACTTTGAAACACAAACCTTTCCCATTCAGTGACACCCTCTCCACCGCCCCGGCCCAACACACACACAACTCACATAGAAATTTCCTACTAGTAACAATAATTGTATTTAAGTTCCGAATTCGACGGTAGTAATTTTAAAATTTTCTTTGCCTTACACCACAAATAAGGAGAGGTAGACTTGCCTTTAAGTGTAAGAATTTTCTTCTTTTGATCAAAAAATTCTTTACTGTTTAAGCTGACTAGCCACCACTACACCGGAAATTTAAAAAAAAAAAATTGCGACCACCTGTATGTAACCATGGAAATAAAATTTTAAAAAGTAACATACATTATCTACAAGCCGAGTTGAAAACAACTCCACTGCTCTTTCGTCTACAGTCGACACATATGTGGATTCGGTTTTGTTGTTTTTTTGGACGTTCGAAAATCTGCGTCCATCCTAAACATTTGGGACGTGTTAAAACTGTGCCGCAAGGTTATAGTTGCAGTTACTGGGATTTGACGAAAGTGACAAGGAAAATTCAAAACATTGCGTGACAATAGAGGGTGGGAAATTAGAGCCCGGGGACTCGTATTGGGGGTTACGTTCAATGTTCCCGCGAAAGCTCGTTGGTGCGTGTGCAAAATAAATGAAATAACAAATTCATGTGCAAGGTTGCACAGTATCCATTATATTATATAGTGCAATAATTTACTCCCCACATACTTGGATAGTATTATCCTTATCAAAGTTTGCTGCCCCGAAATTCTAAGCAGCTGTGCCACTTTTTACCGACGAGCTTTTATTGATGCATATTTAAAGCTGGCATGGTCGGCCATGTGCTTTGACATGATAACTTGACAAAAATCATCCGTTGCGGCACTTTAGAAGAGGTCGACAAAGATGTTGACAGCGGAAAAGTTGGCTTTACAACATATAAGATAGGACAGGGCTGATGTTGAATGAATTACTGGCTGCCGCTCAAGATAGGTGAATGTTGAGATCGTTGTCTGTTGATATGTCTAAGCGCAGCCCCCCCCCCACCCCACGTCCTCATCAATCATGGCAATGATAATGATTTTAAAACTTTAAAAGATTCTTTTTTTTTCAAAACATATATCATGCTTATTAATGTTTTGTCTCTAGTCTTTCTGTTTTACTCGAGTTTTGAAGGTTGATGGTGTGTATGTTTTCCTGGTTTGAACAGGAAACCATTCCCCTCCAAGGTGCCAGACGGAGAAATTCTATGTGTTTATTCTCGCATATTGAAAAAGAGAAGTGTTTCGTTCTCTATGTCTGATTGTTATATTAAAATTAGATTATCTTCTTTTTTTCAAATAAAAAAACCCATACCGAATGTATTTAGTATTTTTACAACTTATCACTCTGTTCTTCTCGCTGTAGCGTGTCTAGGTTTAGTGATTTAACTAATTGAATTACTCTTGTCATTTATTCACCAGTAATGAATATTTTAAGCATTGTAAGAGGCTGGAGATATTAAACATTTATTAATTTAAAGGACATCATGACATATTTTTCATACTTGTTTTTTTATCCAACCTCCACGCAAAAATATATTTATTTTTTTTATTTTGGTATGAAATTTCGGCAACCCCGCGATACTGAGACAATTAGATTTAGATGGCTGTGGTCACTATGGACTTCTCTAACTTACGACGATGAAGATTGAATAAATTAATATTAAAATAATTAATGTAGCTAAATAAACTAGATGCGACCCGCGACGTAGCATACGCCGCAGACTTCCTCATAGAAAGTGCAAAGAAAAGGTGGGGACAATAACTACATCATGAAGAAATCAGAACAACGCGAATGAACCTCGGAGGGGAGAGAACTAATGAAGCATTGTTGTTCTCGAAGCATGTGCTCTGCGGTTGGCTACTTTACCCCCCCCCCCTGCAACACCCTAGCTTGCAAACCATAAACTGAGATTGGCCGACCCTGGCGAGGGTCATTCGTCAAGCTTATTTGCACTCGTCTTGTGCTTGTTCTGGTTTTATATATATATATATATATATATATATATATGGTTGATTGAAGTTCCTCTGGCAAAAAAGAATTTTCAAAATCACGCTCATGTGGGGACGGGGCCCTTTATATTTTTTCCCTTATATGAGATACATAAAAATTGAAAATCACTAATTCTCCTATTTCCCGTATAGGTAGAAGTATGAAACTTTGGAAATTTTTTTGAGTACACGCTCCTGACGAAAATTGGAAAAAAAGTCACTAGGCCTAATTCTCCAATTTTCCGTGTACGTAGGAGCATGGGAAGTTGTTGAGTACCCTCTCACGACGAAAACTGGTGAAAAAGAGTTTTAAAAATTTCGCTCATGTGGGGCCGGGGGCCAATTTTTTTCCTTATATGGGCTCTATAAAAATTGAAAATCACCAATTTTCCTATTTCCCGTGTAGGTAGAAGCATGACACTTTGGAAATTTTTTGAGTACACGCTCCCAACCACAATTGGCAAAAAGAAAGTTAAAATTCCCTATCATGGAGGACCAGGAGCCCAAATATAGTATTTCTTATTTTAAAAAACCGACTCATTTCTAATTCTCCAATGTTCCGTGTAGCTAGGAGCATGAAACTTTGGGAAATTGTTAAGTACCCTCTCATAACGAAAGTCGGTGTAAAAGAATTTTGAAATACACACTCAGGGGGGCCGGGGCCTCCTAAAACGTTTTTTTCTTATATGAGTTTTATAAAAATTGAAATCTATAATTCTCTTATTTCCCGTGTAGGTAGACACATAAAACGTTGGGGAGTTGATAAATTCACATTCGCGATGGTAGCAGGTTGAAAAATATTTCAAATATCCTTTACTGGGGACCGGGGGCCCAAATGTAGTTTTTTCCAAATATATACTATATAAAAACTGAAAATCACCAATTTTTTCCATTCCCCGTATAGGTAGAAGCATGAAACTTTGGAAAGTTGTTGATTACATCTCCCGACAAAAATTGGCAAAAAAGAATGTTAAAATTCCCTCTTATGGGGGACCGGGGGCCAAAATATAGTTTTTCTTATCTTAAAAGCCGACTCATCACCATTTCTCCTATTTTCCGTGCATGCAAGAGCATGAAACTTTGGGAAATTGTTAATTACCCTCTCACGACGAAAGTCGGTGTAAAAGAATTTTGAAATACACACTCATGGCGGCCGGGGCCCAAAAAAATTTTTTTTCCTATATGAAATTTATTTTAAAAATGAAAATCTATAATTCTCTTATTTCCCGTGTAGGTAGACAAGGAAAAATAATTATATACATTTTAAAAATTTCCACTCATGGATGACCGGGGGCCCAAAAACTTTTTTCACCTAAAATGGGCTATATGAAATTAAATTAACGCCAATTCTCTAAGTTTCCGTGTAGGTAGAAGCTTGAAACTTTGGGAAGTTGTTGAGTAACCCCTCTTCCCGCGATGGTAAGATTAAATCACTTCTCACTAGGGTGACAATTGCCAAAATATAGGTTTTTTCCCAATATGAGTTATATAAAAAAGACGCATCTTTAAATCTCCAAGTTCTTGTGTACGTAGGAGCCTGAACGGTTGAAGTTAATATATTTAGTATTTCCATCTTGATTCAGATTAAAATCAATAGGTGTTTTGAATTAGTGTTACGTGGGTTCTCAACGCTAACTGAAATCCTAATTTCCACAACAAACGCGGGTAAATTGCTAGTTTAAAATAAATAGTGAACTACCTCTTTTAGTTACTACGAATTATCTATAATAATAAAAGGCAGTTGTCTGTCCGGTTCTTGACAGCGATTGGTCCCTTAAACTCATACAGCCAATCACTAGCGGAGAAAAATTAAATCTCATTTACATATTGGACAAATTTACGAGGACATTCAAAACGAGTTATTTTTAGTGCAGTATTTTTGTCAACATTCAGTACCGTGTTCCCATCTTGAAGTGTGTCACTCCTGCAAATCACTACTGTTACTCCTAGACAATGCTCCATCGAAACGACGGCGGAACGTCCTTGGACGGGCTTTGATGCTCGCAATCAATATAATGTGAAACAGTCGTCAACTAAACTTGCTAGTGTTTTCAACCAAAACATTTGTCTCATGTGACGTAGACTACACGGGAAGGAAAGGCCAAAGCGATCTTTACTTTTAAATAAAAGTTAAAACAGAATGGTCTCTCTCTCTCTCTCTCTTTCTCTCTCTCTCTTCTCTCTCTCTCCCCCCTCTCTCTCTTCTCTCTCTCTCTCTTCTCTCTCTCTCTCTTTATCTCTCTCTATCTCTCTCTTTATATATATATATATATATATATATATCTTCTCTCTCTCTCTTCTCTCTCTCTCTCTCTTCTCTCTCTCTCTTTTTATCTCTCTCTATCTCTCTCTCTCACTATCTCTCTCTCTCTCTGTCACACACACACACACACACACGCACACTGATGCTGCAGTATGATTTAGTAAATGAGAGTTGAACAGTTTAGCAGCTGAGCAAACCGCATGAGGGTCTCAGGTGACTATACTAAACTATCAACTAGCATGTCACAGCCAGGCGCTACAGACAGACGCTGGCAAAGATTGCTGGACCCCAGCGGGGGCTAATGGCAAAGGAAAAAGAAATGTGGCCTTTTTTTAACACCTCTTGCTTGGTGTAAGATATATTTTAAAACTTTTGCACTCAGAAAAAATAAAGTAAAATTATATTTTATATTTGTATATTTAGCCTACTTCTGTGTTTACTAACCATAACATGCGTTAAAATTAGTAAAATAAAATATGTATACTATATTTTTAAAGTTTAAATTTCATTGAAAATGGAGCAGTTAATTTTTAGTATAAAACTAGACTATATCCGGTTGTGATTGAGGGGGAAACTTTCAAGTTAATTGAATTGAATGTCAACAAAATTCTAGGGCCAGACCCACGGAAGCAAGGGAAATGTTGCTACTTCACTTCTAGGAAAGTCCTTAGAGTTATTTTATACATCTTCAGTCCTTTGAAACTGCATTTGATTTGTAAAAAAAAAAATGATGTTACTCAAATTATCCGCAATCGAGAATACTTTCAAACGGTGATGCCATGCTCAAAGTACATGTAGTGTACCTTCGTTTTCTATGTCATCAGCATTAATATTGCTTGAAATAGTGATAGGCCGAGTTTGGTTGATTTAAAGAAAAAATTATATTGATTATTATTATTGATGAATGTTGAAGATTATGAGGGTTACGTTTGAGAATTAAAAAAATTGTAAGGCTAGAATACGGATTAAATTTAGCGCTATGTTTACAACAAGGATAAGAGTTAAGGTTAGTGTTAGAATTTGCGGCATGGAAAAAATTAGGGCTAAGTTTAAGATAAGGGTTATGACTATTGTTAAAGATGAAATGAGTTAGAGAGTTAGAATTCAGGTTAGGGTTAGACGTAGGGTTATAATTATTGTTAGTGTTTGAATATAACGTAGGTCTAAAATTAGGGTTTGAGTAAGAATCAGGCTTGGAATTAGTTTTATAGTTAGAAGTTGAGTTGAAATCTATGTTAGAGTTATTATCAGGGGTGGTGCTTTTGTTAGAATTATTGTTAGACTTAAAATTGTTTCCAATACAATGAAGAAAATGATTCCAGGCGGGTTGTTAGCGCTAGACGAAGAATTGTTTTTTGTAGCCAAATTTCACGCTATGCAATACCATGAGAATTTTATGTAGCCAAATTTCACGCTATGCAATACCATGAGAATTTTATGTAGCCAAATTTCACGCTATGCAATACCATGAGAGTTTTATGTAGCCAAATTTCACGCTATGCAATACCATGAGAATTTTATGTAGCCAAATTTCACGCTATACAATACCATGAGAGATTCCCTTAGCTCTCACTTCCACACATCCTCATTGTACTGCTGAGTATCTGGTATACTTACTGTCGACTAAATCTGTCACAAGTGCAACCGCAGTTGACATTTAAAGCCATTTTTGAGCCCCTCTCGTAATGTCAGACAGCCTCAGGTGTCAATAAACCATTATTGTCACCCTCTCACTTCCTCTCCCAGAGCAAGTTTATCCAGGCCACGGGTTGCCGGGGATTACGGCCCCAATTGTACGTTGATTTAATCTCACCACTGAGAGATTTTAACACTTTAAACTCACCGTGACTGTGTTCTGTGTTCAGTTCATCCATCAGGACAATCTAGATATCAATGTGTGATAACGGTGGGAAGGTTGCCCTTTTAACAAACAATAGACAAGTCTTGTATTGTTTACTATAAAACACAACTAAAATTCCAGTCACAAATGGGTGTGGTGGTTAGGGTTAGAGTTAGAAACTGTTGTATATGGTAGACTGGGTTATTCTAGTCGAAACATGAAACAGCGATAAGCGCTTGCTGCCGGCAGGTGTCTTAGATTGAGATATAACTGTGTGCCACTGTTACAAGACTGTGTGCCACTGTTACAAGACTCTGTGCCGCTGTTACAAGACTGTGTGCCGCTGTTACAAGTGTGGTTGAGATTACGTTAGTGTGCCACTGTTACAAGTGTGGTTGAGATTACGTTAGTGTGCCGCTGTTACAAGTGTGGTTGAGATATAACTGTGTGCCTCTGTTACAAGTGTGGTTGAGATATAACTGTGTGCCTCTGTTACAAGTGTGGTTGAGATTACTTTAGTGTGCCTCTGTTACAAGTGTGGTTGAGATACATCGGTGTGTCGCTATGAGGAATGTGGTTGACATATTCAAGGGTTCTCGCTTTTTGTAATGCTGTAGACATTCATTTGTGATCCGTTGTTTGAAGGTTGATTTAGAACCTTACAAACTCCATGGAGCGACAACATACATACAGATGTCGACTGAAAAAAAACGCGGTTCACTTAGAAAATCAATTCATTGACGAGGCTCTTAGTGTGGGACAGGTGCTGTTTGGAAAACTTAGGATGCGAAGGGTGAGAACCAGTGCGGTGTTTTCAGTAAAGTTTGCCACAGTAACAAATGAACAAGTAACAGTAACATTCAATTACAATGAAAGCACACAAAAATAAAGCCTCCTTTGAATTAGAAGAAGTGCAACATTCCAGCTTACATAACAGCCCAAGATTAACCAAAAAATAAAGATTTGGCACGTTAGCACATAATGTTTTGAACTAAGTTCACACGTTTACGAAAGTATAAAATCTTTTTTTTCCTATGGCTGGTACTGATTTTTTAGATATTGTTCGATTATTCGATTAATAAATTAAATCGATTAATCTATGAATCTCGATAAATTATATTTTATAACGCATATATATATAGCCCGTTGACTGGCGACTCATTATTTCGTGAAATCGGTTAAGTCGCGGTAATTCCACGGCTCCCAAAGTTTATGCCTGTTAGTTTCAGCTCGTTCTTCCAAAATGTTTTTGAGCCAGTTAAGGACAATTTCAGATATAATACAAAGAACGAAACATTTTGACGACACGCAGCCAATTGCGTTTCTTCCACCTAATGTCTAATGAACTTTGGATATCAAGGCAAAGCCCGGAGCCGTTTGAAAGCGGACTCGTTGAACACTTGCCTCACACCCAAGCAGTGTGCTAGTACGGGCAATGACATTTGCACCAGTTCTCTGTAATGAGAACTTGTGCTTTTGAATGGCTCAAAAGTCGGCCAAATAGTGGGGGTGGGGGTGTCAATGGCAGCAATGAAACATTTTTAAATTAAAATTTACCCCCCTTTCCCCCCTACTTTTTTTTACACACACACACTCACACACCCGCACACACGCGCACACACACACACACACACACACACACACACACGTTAGTTTCCGGTACAAAGAGGTGAGCCAGTGCATAGAGAGTCCTCAATTTAATACCCCGTTAATAAGTTGGGTCGCGTCTACCCAACCAGCCCCTGCTCACGGCTGTTTATGTAAGAAAGTTTCAAGTTTAAAAGAGTTCGACTAATTTCACAAAAATAAAAAATATATTTCCAATGAAAGCGATGACAAGTCCAATTTTTAAACATTTTTTATAATTTTACCAATTGGTTCTCCAGATAAAACTTACAATGTTAAGTTTTCCATGCGGCATCCCAAAAATCCAAAACATTTTGCAACGTAAGAAGATTCTTGAATGCGAATTATAGAGTACAATAATTTTTGCCTTTTTGTTTATTATATGTAAGTCACGTTTAGCATATGTAAGTCACGTTTAGTATATGTAAGTCACGTTTAGTATATGTAAGCCACGTTTAGTATATGTAAGAAACAAATTACACAGACTATTTGTGTAAGGAAACAATAAATTAAAGCTTTATTATCAACTAATACAAATAATGGTAGACGTTTCGGCTCATGCCTTCATCAGTACAAAAACAATTACATGTACTTACATATATATTATAATATATATGTAAGTACATGTAATTGTTTTTGTACTGATGAAGGCATGAGCCGAAACGTCTACCATTATTTGTATTAGTTGATAATAAAGCTTTAATTTATTGTTTCCTTACACAAATAGTCTGTGTAATTTGTTTTTTAATAAAAAAGCTTTATGCAGTCCTATTCTGTATTAGTATATGTAAGTCACGTTTAGTATATGTACGTCACGTTTAGTTTATGTACGTCACGTTTAGTTTATGTGGGTCATGTTTAGTTTATGTGGGTCATGTTTAGTTTATGTGGGTCATGTTTAGTTTATGTGGGTCATGTTTAGTATATGTAAGTCACGTTTAGTATATGTAAGTCACGTTTAGTATATGTAAGTCATGTATAGTATATTTAAGTCACGTTCAGTATATGTAAGTCACGTTTAGTATATGTAAGTCATGTATAGTATATGTAAGTCACGTTTAGTATATGTACGTCATGTATAGTATATGTAAGTCACGTTTAGTATATGTAAGTCATGAATAGTATATGTAAGTCACGTTTAGTATATGTACGTCATGTATAGTATATGTAAGTCACGTTTAGTATATGTAAGTCACGTTTAGTATATGTACGTCACGTTTAGTTTATGTACGTCACGTTTAGTTTATGTGGGCATGTTTAGTTTATGTGGGTCATGTTTAGTTTATGTGGGTCATGTTTAGATTATGTGATTTAATGTTTAGTATA
Organism: Radix auricularia; assembly: GCA_002072015.1. Classification (NCBI taxonomy): domain Eukaryota; kingdom Metazoa; phylum Mollusca; class Gastropoda; family Lymnaeidae; genus Radix; species Radix auricularia. Next base: position 224,131 of record MUZC01004589.1, on the reverse strand, counting down.
TGTAAGTCACATTTAGTTTATGTGGGTCATGTTTAGTTCATGTGGGTTATGTTTAGTTTATGTGGGTCATGTTTAGATTATGTGATTTAATGTTTAGTATATGTAAGTCACGTTTTGTTTATGTAAGTCACGTTGTCAAAAAATATCATTATGGGGTCATTTCAATTTGACTAGCAAGCTACCTACTTGCTTATGTCTATTTGGGTTTTCTCCATTCAGTGGCGTAGCTAGGGGGCGGAGTGGGCGGTCCGCCCCGGGCGGCACTCATTCAAAGGGCGGCATTTGTGGGCATTTGAAAAATAAACCCAGACATTTCCGAAAACCGCCCCTTTTCTTTTGAACAGGGAAAACCATAATGAAACAAAAACATCTCAATTTTGAGTTAAAATGAACGGATTCGTGCAACATTTGTTTGATTACATATTGGTTGTTATAGCTAACGCAGAACATTTTAAAAATGTATCGCTCAAAAAAAGGTAACTATTTAGTTGCAAAATTAAGTGGCATACGTCACAGATGGCGCTTTTATAAAAAAAACTGCACAAAAAACAACAACACATCACCGCTGGTCCGAATATATTTTGTATTAATATTGCACGAAAGTTTTAGGGTGGAATTTCTACATTCGCAGAATGATGCCCTAACAAGGACCTACATGACATAGTGGTTCAAATATTGTGTTTAAATTGCAAGAAGTAAAATATATTACTGTTTCAGGTTTTATAAAGTTATTGTAAGGCAACTTATTAAAAAATAAATTTACTTTGTTTTTATTGCATTAAATTAACATATATAGCTTGTATTTTTCATTAATATACAGTTATTCATTAAAAATGAACGATTATTCATTTCTCCGTTAATAAACACCACAATAACATAAATAATTCAGAAAAAGACATACTTAAAAACTTCAAGCGTCTTGGAAAATTGACATCTGAAGTGACGAGTAAAACGAGATCAGATGATGGAATTTTACTCAGACCATGGCAATCTTTTACTTTTCTATGGTATCTCAATGGGAGCCAGTCTTTTTTAAATTAATGCAAACTAGGCAATCCCATTTGATGACACAAAGATATGTGCTATTACAGAACGCTTTGACAGAGAGTTGGAAATATCGACTAGATACAAGTTAAAAGGAGAAACATAGCAATTGGGGAAAATTAAGAAGACGTGATTGTATCTTTAGAGCAAGAAGTACAACGAGAAATGTTTTTATCCATAGATGTAATTATAAAAGAAAATAAAAGAAGAAGGTGATGAGTTACATGTTCTTGCAAGAAAATATTCGTGTTTAATACTATACCATCGAGGATCCTATATGAAGAATTTGAACATCAATTAAATTTATTAATTTACATTGATAAAGAAATGTTCGAGATCGAAAGAGAGGATCCAGGTTTTTTATGGCAGTACACCGGGCTGGTCTTAGCTATTGCGGGCTTCTATGCAGCTTACTGTGCGAAACTGATTGCGTGGGCCCCAGTTTGGGTAGGGATAAGGTATTAATGATAATAAGAGAAAATTAAGATAGGTTGGGCCTATGAAAGTGCTGGGCCCAATGGGACCGCTTAGGTTGCAGGAGCCTAAGACCAGCCCTGGCTGTACCTACACTACAAGAAGAGGCATTGTGTTAAAAAAGAGAGGAAATACCCCCTTGATCTTTTAAAATATATTTAACAGTAACTATTGGAAAATTCTTTATCCAACATTACAATTTTGCTATGAATTTTTTTAAACAATGACTATCAGTATATCTAGTGGTGAAAGGAGCTTCTCCAAACTGAAGTTTAAAAAAATATTTTCGCTCCCCAATAAGTGATTTAAGACTACAAAATCTTGTAATATTGTCCATAGAACATGATATTGCAAATAATATAAATTTTGATAACATAATAAACGATTTTCGACTATGAAAGTTTGGTGTGTAAGTAAATTTATAAATAATAAAAAACATGTTTACATGCTGATGTATACAATTTTTTTTATTTTAAAAAAATCATATATTTATAAATATAAATAAAAGCATATTAATTGTTAATGCTTTTGGGTGTAAATTTGGAATATCTTTTGTCTCATTTGGGGTGGGGGGGGGTCTGTGACCCCATAACTTTCTTGTGGCCTTCAAAACAATTATCTTGTATTTTTATAATGTGTAGGTTTATCATCTTATGTGGCCTCTTTTATTACTGCTTACATAAATAAGGCATACAATTGTAAAATTTTCCCCCACCTTTTACAATGTACTTCGTTTCAATTATAATTATATATTCATGCTTATTAATTTATAAAAACGATCATATGATTAACTTAATTAAGAGGCCGTCCATAAATGACGTCACGTGATTTCAGCTGATTTTTTCACCCCCTACCCCCTCGTCACACGGCGTAAAGAAACGAAAACTTAGACCCATTGCTCACTGTGACGTGACAAAGTCCCCCCCCCCCATACAAGCGGTATTTTGTATTTGAAAATAAGCATGTTTAAAATCATTTTTAAAATAAGTTTTTAGTTTAAGGTTGCACGAATAAAGTTTGGGTAATCAAATATTTAAGTGTAGCTTTTATTTAAAGTTGCGCGTTTTGAATGGCATCAAATGCGTGAATCCCCCCCCCCCCGTGCGTTACGTCATTTATGAGCGCCCCCTAAAAGGGCGGCATATTTGAGACCGCCCCGGGCGGCAAAAGCTCTAGCTACGCCACTGTCTCCATTATCGTGTAATGAATTAGATAATAATAGTTAGGCTGGGGTAATAAAAACATACTAAATACTATGAATGTATTTAAAAAATAATAAACTGAATGCATGTAGTTTCATTCAATTTAATAAATCATCCAAGCCTTTGTTTTCTGAGCCGAATCATTATTTCAACAAATAAAAACGAAAGCGAAATGGATTCGCTCAAAATAATTGCAATTTCTTAATGAAAATGAAATGGTTTTATTCGAAAACTTTCTCCGGGAACTAGAGTTTTTTAAAAATGTTTCAAAACTCCAGTTAAGTCAATAAGTTCACTTGATTTTTCAGCTCAAGGTAACAAAGTGAACATCGACCCTGAAGCATTTGAAACAATGTTAACGCTGATAAATAAAGCGAATGTTTACTAGAATAAAACATATAGTTGTACCAGAGTTAAAATAGACTTATTTTATGCATACATCAAATTGTAACTTTAAATTAAGCCTAAAATAACACCAAAAATATTTGAAAATGACAACTTCTCATTGGACTGATTGTTTCAGCCAGTGCCATCACTGCAAGTCCTTCGTAACCTCGTATGAAGTCCCCATTTTTTTTTTGACATAAAAACCCGTGCTGTAGTACTGTTCTTATATCGCTAAACAATGCTGTTACTATATCTCTACACAATGTTGTTACTTTATCGTTACAAAATGCTGTTGCTATATCGCTACACAATGCTGTTCATGTGCAAAATTACATACGCTTACCTAATCAACCTATTATACAATTATATGCTCTTAAGCTTACTATTGGGAGTGTGGGGTCATCAGGGTAAGACTTGAAGTGGATGAATGGATGGATGGATGGATGGATGGATGGATGGATGGATGGACGGACGGACGGACGGGTGGGTGGATGGATGGATGGATGGGGGCGTGGGTGGATGGATGGATTTTTAGACACGGCAACAAACAGAAAGAGAGAAAGACATGGTGATATAAATATGGATGGATGGATTAATAAATATTCCACGTATCCCCTGATAACACTTCTGTGACCGAGTTCTTTAATCAAATCTACAAGCCTTGTCAATGCCCATGAAACCACTCACCTGGAAATGAGAACGATCTCCTTCCTGTGTTACTTTAACATTGTTCCACCAGCTCCAGGCTCGCCATCAGGGAGCATCAGGGCAACCCTGCCTGTAGATGAACTCCAGCATTAACTCCACATCCTGCACGTTAATATCACATCAGTGTGGGAACAACAAACATAGTAGGTCAGTGGTCGGTCTTTGGGTTAAAAAGATTACACCCTGAAATGTTAGGGGAATAAAGAGCTAATAATAAATCTCTTTCAGTTTTAATGATTTTTAATAACAAAAAGTAAACAAAAAGTATCGCAATCTTTCTTCTTTAATCATATTACGTAGTAATACATGATGTCTATAACAAGAACATTTATTAAATTAAATGCAACCGAAGGTAAATCTAAAATAAAATCAATCTCCGAACGTGTTTCCTGACAGCATTATGTTTATCAAGATTGCTAGCTCATCAAAGGTAATAAAACCCCACTCAGGCCTGGAGATGATGAGATGAGACACCAGTTGTTGCGTCTATCGTCGTCTCAACATCTTAAGGAAATCTTGATATTATTTTTAAAATTTTATTTTTCAATCAACGCGTAGTCGTCAGTAAAAAATATTATGCGAATACTTAAAATATCGGTCAAAACTGTCTAAGTTTATGGAGGAAAACCAGAAAACCAGAACACGAAATAGCAACGTCAAAAGATATCGTAAGACGCACTTGCAGTTTATTTATAGTTGATTATCTGAAGATAAAATCTCAAATCGTGGATACCGTAATTCACACACGATGTTTTTAGATGATTATCTGAAGAGAAAATACCATATCTAGGATATGCTAAAAACACATATGATCCTTTTAGATGATTATGTTGCGAAGAAATTTAGATGAGACACTCACGATGATCAAAACTTGACCTTTAAATATGTAATGAGACTGAGAGGTATGAAGAAATAAATCAATGGCCAAAATCCATTTCAAGAAAACCTTTCACCTTAATTTCGACTTTCATTAGATTTTGAATTACGTGTAATAATTTTCTGGATTTACTGATTATTAAAAATAAAACGACAAATAACCGTATCATGACCGTTCGACGTCACTTGTGTTTGATAAAAGAAGTCTAATGATTTATATTTTTTTTCCAAATACAATTTGTTGAATAGTCACCTATACTCAAGCACAGTGCTTCTCAAAGTGGCTGTCTGTGGACCGGTGCCGGTCCGTGGGCCATCCACCGCCGGTCCGCAGAAGTTATAAAGTAAAACAGAAAAAAAATATAAATACAGGGAAAAGGGCCACCAGTCCCTGGTGCAATGAAAACATTCATGCAGGTCCACGATACTAACAAGTTTGAGAAGCACTGCTCTAGCAGTAGTTTAATCAACCAGATACTAAACAAACTGAATGATAGAAATCCAGACTTTCAGAGAAAAAAAGTGTCGATATATTTTGATTTTGGGAAATGTTTAAAACAATTTTAAAGAGCTCCTTTAAATCCAAATATTTAACTCTCGTTCATTATTTCAATGATAAAAAAAAATGTTGACGTATGCTTATTAAATTTAAATGAGTAAAATAATAGCACAACACTGAAAATTAAAAGCAAAAAATTAAAACTTTTAAAAACATAGTCTAGATCTACATGTTTATTTTTTTAGTACTCTAGAATCTAGAACATCTATAAAAAAAAATTTAAAAATAAATAAAATGCTTTTCTTTCTTTTAAATTTGCCTATTTTTTTCTTATACAAATTAATTAAATAATAAAATGATTTCCGAATAAAAATTATTTAAACATCTTTTTTATTTAAGAAAAATTGGAGGACTTTTATAATTGAAAGAGTTTTTGAATATCAGAGCGTACCGAGCATGCTGGGAAAGCAAGGACGATCAAACGCTATAGACGAAAACTTTCGTTCATTCTTGAACTTGAACTTGAACTATCCCTTAACCCGACGCTGGGTCGTTGGGGCACCATTTTGAGCTGCGCACTAACTCATGCCAAGTGTCACGGTTCTGAGCTGCCTTCTGGGAATCGCTAAATGAAAGGCCGGTCCACTCTTTGATGTTGTCCTCCCAACTCTTCCTTGGTCTGCCTCTTTTCCTTCTTCCCTGGACTGTGCCTTGCAATATCGTCTTTGAGAGACCTCCAGATCTTGACACGTGTCCGTACCATCGTAGTTTCCTCTTTTTAATTGAGGTGAGAAGGTCCTCGTAAGGGCCAATGACAGCACTTATTGTGTCGCGGACCGCTTTGTTCGTGATGTGCGCCGTGTAGGAGATGTTTAATACCTTTCGAAAACATCTCATCTCAAGCGCACTAATTCTTTTTTGGAGGTCTGCGGTGAGCGTCCAAGCCTCACAACCATAGAGGAAGACTGACATCGCCAGAGAGCGCATTAGTCGAATCTTTGATCTCAGGGAGAGCTTCTTGCTTTGCCAGATGTTTTTCAGTTTGCTTAGTGCAGCAGTTGTTTGGGCCGTTCTGGCAAGAATTTCTGGTTTTGAGCCTTCATCGGAGAGACGAAAAGTATTTATGAACCTTCCCCATATAGTTGTGGGTACGTTTACCAAATTTCACTTTACTGGGTTGTCTAGATCTTGAAAATTGTTGATTTTCATTTTTTGTATAGCTCAAATAAGGAAAAACAGGTTTTTGGGCCCCCGGCGCCCATGAGTGTGAATTTATGGAACGAAACTTATTTAAGAACCTTCCCCATATAATTGTGTGTACGTTTACCAAATTTCACTTTACTGGGTTGTCTGGATCTTGAGTTATTAGGGAACAGACAGACAGACAGACAACAAATGCGTCTTATATATATACTAGAGGCAAGTACCCGGCTTCGCACGGGTTTTAAATGAGGTTTTCTGTTGAAGCGTAATATACTGTTTATTTGCATGAAGTAAAAGGGTACATTTATCTTAAAGCAGGTCAAATACTATTGCCTATCAGAAAAGCATAGTGTCTGCAATTCTATACCATCAATCCCAAGACTCTGGCACACAAGTTAAGACTGCACAGTCGTGGTAGTGTAATTAACACTTTCCGAATTCCCATTATTCCAAATAGTAGAATTAAAGATTTTCATTTTTTTTATAACTTATATGAATAAAAAACCACACTATATTACCATGGCACTTATGTATTTCTCAACTTCCCAAAGTATCATGCTTCTACCTAAACGGGAAATAGGAGAATTAGTAATTTTCACTTTTTGTATCGCTCATATAACGAAGAAAACTACATTCGGCCCCGGCTCCCTTAGAGAGATAATTTAAATATGTTTTCACCTGTTACCATAGGAGATGTGAAACACAGCTCATTTAAGGAAAAAAATGCATGTGGGAACACCAGCCCCACCCTGAATGAGAATTTTAAAAGATTTTTTTCTCCATTTTTGTTTGGAGGGTGTGTGCTCAATAACTTCCAAAAGTTTCATTTTTTACGTATACGGTAAATTTGAGAATTAGAGATAAGACGGCTTTTAATATAAGAAAAAACCACATTTTTGCCCCTAGCCCCCAAGAG
>MUZC01004589.1:195591-215229 GCA_002072015.1 Radix auricularia | reverse complement strand
TTTTTTTTTTTTTTGGTGGCAGTCCATGAATAACGTCACACGCTTTCGTCTGATTTTCATCCCCATTTTTTGTCACAAAAACTTAGACCCCATCCAATATGACGTCACAAAACTTTGACGACCCCCCCCCTAAAAACCGGCTAATTGAAAATTAGCATGCTGCAAAATTACTTTTTATCATTAAAATATTTATTTAGTGCACTCTAATATCGTAATACGTGTGAAGCCATTGAAAATATAATAAAATAAATAATTGTAAGCAATCAAATATTGAAGTGGAACTTTTATTTAGACAAGCGTAATTTGATGTGACATTCACATTTCTTAAACACCTCCTCCACCTCGTCTTACATCGTCACAAATGGCTGGCCCCCCTTTAGTCGCGTGACGTCATTTATGCACGGCACCTTTATGATGTGTTCAAAACAATAAAATTTGAATGTTCTATTGTATTTCTTCAATAATTTCAACATGAAGAACGAGATATTACAACAAACTATAAAGGGGCCATCCATCTTATCTATTACAGACGCTCCTTCTATAGAGAAGATTATTGTGCCAGGCGATTTTGGACGATTTTTACACCCCCAATCCTCGTCACACTTTGTCACAAAAACTTAGACAATCTCCAATACGACTTCACAAAGCTTGACCCCCCCCCCCAAGAGCCGTGTTTTCTATTGAAAATTAGCATGTTGCAAAATACTTTTGTTATAATTTTAGTATGCAGTTAGTGTAAGGCTACACTCTAATATCGTAACACGTTTGAAGCCATTGAAAACGTCATTAAATAAATTGCGGTCAATCAAATATTTTAGTGGTACTTTTATTTAAAGTTGCGCATTTTGATGTGACGTCAAATTTCTTAAACAGCCCCTCACCCTCGTTACACATCGTCACAAATGCGTGACACCCCTCCCCCTCTTGGCGCCTGACGTCATTTATGTACGGCCCCAAGGAGTAAAAACAATATCTTTTGACTTTGGCTTATAATTATATTTTAAAACGAGGTGGGAGGCGAATTTGTACATAAGCATTGGGGGGGGGGGTCCCGAAAATGTACGGAGTGCAACAGAGGAAATGGGGTTACGAAAATGCGACTTTAGTGCGCACGTAATATATGGATGGCCCTCTAACGAATTCTTAGTTAAATATTATATTAAATCTAGCACAGTGCGTAAATTATTGAATCCACCGGTGTCACGAAATAAAGTCTCCCAAAACCCCCCTCCCCCTCCGGATAGTTTATTTTAAAACAAAGTCTACGTGGATACTTTGTTTTAAAAAGAAGTCTCTGTGCTTAGAATAAAATCACCCCTCAATTAGTTTAGGTTTTAAATTAAGGTTATATTAACTTTTTTATCTCAGAATATACCTTGCATACTTGCTATATGCATTGTGTATGATAATTGTAAATTAAACAATCACTAGCTTAGCCAGCGGTGTATTCAGTTGAGAGCAAACGTGGGGGGGGATGCTTATCCCTGAGAGACATCTTTTTAGGGACTGCTAATTGCGCAGCATTTAGTTTCAAAAATGAAAAACTGAACTGAAAGACAAATATAATCAATTAAAAATTATTTTAGTAACCGTGTGTGACTATGACAATATTACATATACTCATTTAAAGGAAAATATTTTTCCCGCATAATTTAATTTTAAAATAAATCCATCGGGGGAGAATATGTATGAGGGCGTATTTATTTTACATCAGCTTTCTGATTTTCCAAAGACATAATTTTAAATATATATCCCGCTTGTGTCGTTTTTGCTATTATTGAAAGTTGTATCAGCTATTTCAGACCATCTTTCCACACCAAAAATATTGCGTCTTACGCTTACCCATGTCTAGTCTAGATTTTAAAATGTTCATAGTGTATTGGTTTTTCTGGCACTTTTAGGAAACCCCTTCCACGTCCGAGTTCCAAACGGTAAGAATTTTTATGTTAAAATTTATGTATAGGGTAGGGAACAAGAAAACTCTTTGAACCTTATGTTTATCTGAATGTTGAAATTGTAGTAGATTGTTTTAACAAGTTGGAATTTATTAAATTTTGTGTCACTACTAATTTACTCTTCTATCATCTAGTTTTTCAGGGTTGAGTGATTTTAAAAAATAATGGTGTTGTTCTTTTAATTTTGGAATATTCTTCAGTATAGAATCGTGCGGCTCTTTTTGGATTTGTAATAATTTATATTCTTGTCATATCCTGGTGTTATTATTATCAACATACATAATTTGCTGTGTATGTCCGTGCGTAACGCTACTAATTTTAGAAAGCAGCCCAACGCCGAAAATAAACCCTTGAAAAAACTACTTCAACAAAAATAACTCTTTTCGAACGTAAGCATAAAATGGTTCGAAATGGTAATGAGATTTAATTTTTCTCTCTTTGTCTCTATATTTTCTGATTATTTAATGAATTGTTTTCAGCTGAAATATATTGATTTTGAAAACTTTCGTCATTTTTGACGGGTAATACACTAGTTATTTTATCATTATTTATGCCTTTTCTCATGAGTCTAAAAATCTTCCAAATGAAGTGAAGTATAATGGTCGTGAAATTAAAAGAGTACTGTCACTACTGTGAGAAAAGCTTCACTCCCTTCTTACCCTAGTGGTTTATCTAAAGGCAGTAGCAAGATATTCATTACTATCCCTACCTTGTTTAATGTAAATAACTATCTCTAACTAACCCGAAAGTAACACGCTTATATCAAGCAGGCTTTAAAATTTAGCAAGAACATCAGAGGCAGTGAAAGCGACACAAATCTTTACATTTTAATCGTTTGTTTAGACAGACTCGTGTTAACGAAACTAGTACAAATGTTGCCACACTGCACTTACCTCACGCTGGCTCCGTGGTCTTTTGAAACATCTACCCCCGAGGTGCAGACCCCCTTTTAACAAAAGAGGCTTTGAGCGCGCCTCACCCTGATCTCACACGCGCGCACACACACACATACACATACTGCGCCGAGCCTGGCCAAGACTGAGCGCAGAGTTGGCGGCCTCCGCTGATAGAAGTTTTCCACAACCTCCATGCACCTCGTTTATTAAGGGGTTAAGTTCAAAGCTGCAGTCTAGACCTCATTTATAGAGTTACATGTGGGGAATTTTCTTGACAGAACGCAGTAGGTCATAAAGTAAGGGCCGTACGCAAGTAAAAAAATTTAATCAACAATAAATTTTAAAATGTGGGGGAGCAAAAACGGAAAAAGTAAAAATCATAAAAATCTTTAAAATCACATGTTTGAATATGTTTGTTCAATTCTAGCGAGTATACCAGGAGATTTGCCCGCCTTCTCCTTTCCTACACATATATATATATTATAAAGTAAATAGTATCCCTGAAACCCATTCCCAAAGACCACGTTTGTAGTACAGGATAGGAAGCGCATATTATCCATGCGGAACTGAGAAAAGTTTAGATTTCACATACATCATAGAATGAATAACTCTTACCCTTTAAAATTAAAAAAAAAAACTTGATGGTCTTTAGATTAATTAATTTTATATATATCAGAAGTATATGATATACTGTCAACCAAAAACTGGTAAGTTGAAACGATTTATTCACATACCGAAAAACTGCCATACAAAGAGCATTTCAATGACATCTAGCATGTCATGGCAGAGGCATGTCGAGGAGATCGGCGGGTGCGCATGTCCCCGGGCGTTAGGTACAGCGACGCCAAAATGAGGCTTACAAAGTTACACCTAAATAAGTCAGTGAGCAGGGGACATAAATCGGTCACAAGATCACTGCAGCAGTAGACGTGTCATCTGATACTTCTGCCATCCACAACGATGATGCATGCCAGACGCACGGATGTAGATTCTACAGAAAGGTTTCGTGCGAACGTGTTGTTGGTAAATAAACATTTGCAGATTGATTTATGAGGAAAAACCATTAGTATTTCGCAGCAGGCCTGGAATAGAGTCATTGGCGAGAAACTGACCAACTGACATCATTACTTAATTTTCGACAACTGAGAGGCGCAATGTTGCTTTGATGTTTAGGCATATATCTGGCATTAAAAAACAAATATAAGGCAGAAATCACGTAGCCATGTTATCAATTTTAACAAATACACAACTTAAACTTGGCAGTATCCACTCGTCCACTTTATTTTTGAATACATAAAATGTATTCGTTTTGATTTCATACAAAAATTCATTTTTTTTTTTTTACATTTATTTATTTATTTAAAGCTGTTGGGAGTCTATAACACACTGAGCTGCACGGTCAGAAACTGTTAAAGATGTCCATTAAGGACAGAGTTTACTAGTGAAGCTGTTAGTAACATGACAAAGTGAGCTAGTGGAGTTGTTAGAACACGACCGAATGACTAGACTCTGACCTTGAAGCCAAAGGTGATGCAGAATAGTTACGCAAATTAATCGTGAACTGATACTCGATAAAAGGATCTTAATATGAATTCCTAGGAACCTCAACTGATATTGAAACTTGTGAGAAATAATTTGTCAAGCTTCACGTTAATTTGAGACAATTTGCTGTGGGAAGCGCCAAAATAAATGCACAATCTGGTGGACTGCATGAGGTGAACGGAAAACTTTGGCAACGTCGGAAGATGCCAGAATAACTGGCAGAGATTCAAAAAGAACAAAGGCAATTCGCCCATATAGCAGATATTTTAACAATTTTCTCACTTCACGTACATCCATGGCCAAGAACCTTTTACGGGAAATGAATAAGCAGTAACCGGGATAAAATTCTACCGAACACTCCTTATGGTTTTCTCTATTATTAATCATATTTTCGAATCCGTGAATTCCACTTCAAATTTTATTAACAATAGCAGTTAAAATGTTTCGGTATTATTTTATCTTAGCTGTTACAGACGCTCCTTCTTTACAGAAGCGTCCTGTGCTTTATATCTAATATTGCATTTTTATTAGTTTTAAATGTTGATAAAGTGTTTCGTGGTTTCCTCGGGGGAAGACAAAGTTTTTATTTGTATGTGTTTATTCTTGCATACGGAATAAGAAAGTGTTCTTATCCCTATGTCCACCTGAGGGTTGTATTATATTATTTTTGTGTAGTATTTCCAAGTTATAATTAATTGCTCTACGTATTATTACTAATTTGCTCTTCTATCCGCTACTAGTTTCAAGGCTTAATGATGTAACTAATGGTGTTACTCTTGTTAGCTTTGAATATTCTCCAGTAATGACTCAAACAGCTGTTTTTTGACAACTTGATTGCCATCTCACTAATACAACTATCTTTCATCATTCTTTTATCAAAGCAATGCTTGTAAGTTCCAGTTTGAATATCTTTACCTTACCTAAAACTTTCTTCACAAAACTGCTTAAGGAAATCTGAAAAAACTGAACTAATATGCAAACAAACAAAGATCTACCACAACCACCATGTTGGATAAAAAGAGCTAGAATACAGTCTCATAACTGGCACATTTTTAAGCCCACACCATCATTTATATCTGAACTCTCCCAATTAAAAAGGAATAACAAATAATAATTGTTATCAAAGGTTCCCCTTGCCCACTTCCCGATTCAAAATGTATAGCCAAGTGAACAGCTGCAACTGGGTAATAATTTAATTACAAAGTTTCACACAAGCAAACATGAGGGACAAAAACAGTTGTTCAGTTATAATTAATCATTTAAAAATAATAATTCGGTCAGCTCTTGTCTTTCCCCTCAAAATATCACTACTCTATTATCAACATCACTCATACCAGGCTTACATGGCTGTTGAAATGATGCAAAATAGAAATAAACAAAAAAATATTTTTTAAAATTTTCATTGCAAACTCACAAACCAAAAAAAATGATGAGAATAAATAAAATTATCCCCATTAGTCTGATTGTTAGTGTTTTTTGTCTCTTGTAGCTGTAATATGGTTGTGGTATTTGTCATGGCAGTGGGAAGGCATGCAATTTCTCATCAGTAAAATTTTAATTGTATTGGAGATTTCTGATTTTTTTTTAAATTATAGGGGGGGGGGGGTTATTACCTCCCCTAGCACTTAGCTCAAAGCAATAAAATGTCATATTATGTACTCCTCAGAGATTAGAGTAGCAATGAAACAAGTACCAGTACTGATTTTTGTTTACCACTGGAACCAATTTTTTTAGTGTGTGTATCTTAATCCTTTTGGACATGTGATAGCAGAAAAACCTTTTGATACATTAACATAAGAGAAAAAACAAATATTGACCATTCCTCTTTCACAAAATGAATATAAACCTCATGCCCATGTAACTTTGGGTCAATTCAATAATCAAATAGAGTTCTGTAACATTTATACCTTTTTGCCACACGGTACTGTAACAGTTAACACAGGGTTAACAAATCCAGATTGAAATAATATACCCTTAAAGCCAGCCACCACCCTCTCTGGTTCACAATATACTTCCAAGGTTTCTGGACATTAAAAATCTCACAGCAACCAAATGTACTTTGATTAACAGACATTTTTAATGGACTACATTTTTTAAATAAAATTAACAATTTGGTTAACAAGGTCTGATGTTTATTAGATTTTATCTGAACATTAGTACTGCTAGTCCAGGTCCATACAAGATAACACACAAATCTAATGCTTGTCAAAGTACATTCAAATATCTGACCAACCATGATTTTTTTCAAACTACGTCCAAATAATATCTGACCAATGAAATGCTTGTTAAAGTCCATTCAATTATCTGAACAATGAAATGCTTGTTAAAGTAAAGTCCATTAAAATATCTGACAAATGAAATGCTTGTTAAAGTCCATCCAAATATCTGACCAATGAAATGATTGTTAAGGTCAATCCAAATATCTGACCAATGAAATGCATGTTAAAGTCCATCCAAATATCTGAACATTGAAATGCATGTTAATTAAAGTCCATCCAAATATCTGACCAATGAAATGCTAGTCAAATTTCCACTTGTGAAAGAAAACACGTCCCAAACAGTCTGGTTGACCAACACTGCAAAAATAAAAATATGCTTGAGTGAAAAAAATAGATTATTGATAAATGAACTAAATTGAGTATAATTATAACTCTGCACCAAAGTTTTATTATGTGACATACTTTTGTTCAAATTACCTTGTAGGATTTTGGAAGCCAGTTGGGTACATAAAAATGTCTGTGATCTATTTTGGGATCTTATCTACCTTTACCAACAGAACTGTACTCAAATTTGAATATTTTTTACTCTGTCAAGTGACCAACTGCAGAGTGATGTAATTTTTTTAAACTATTGAAACAGTATGGTGATGTGACATGCTCCCATTAACGAGTAGCAAACAGTCAGAATGATTTTTTTGTAAATAGTCAAGTATATCTACAAACATGATGTGTTTAGGGAAAGTGACACATTTGTATTAAAACAATCATAAGTAGATGTTATTTTATTCTAATTCAAAAAGGTGCTTTGTTACAAAGTGTTACACAATACTATTCAGTGTATGAGTACTATGAGGATCAGCTCTATCTTCTAATTTGAGATTTCTTTCAAACAAAATTTGTCTTTGCAGCTGTATTGTGCAGTGTACAATATAATTTGTAAATAGAATTAAGCTTGCTTATTGGTATCAAAATGATCATAGAATGGTCATGAATCCAGGGAGATATCTAGATTTATATAAATTGTGTAATTACTTCCTGATGTATGTACGCTACATCAGATAATATTGTGCGTGATGGTCAATGATAATACGAAGTAGAAAAAGAAAGGCAGTTAAGACATTTGACATTTAGAATAAAATCCACTCAGAAAGTTTAGTTCTAATGAAAAAAGTCTAAAATTACATTCTAAATTTTGTTTGGCATAGAAAATGTGCTATTTTTAAAACAACAAATGAATTTTGTTATGTGCAAATAATTAACTGAAGAGATCTTTAAATTAGAAAATATGACTATCTTCTCTTCAAGAATATATTTTAAAAAATTGAGTTTCCTTAGAAACCTGGATAAACAAATATTTAAACAAGAAATTTATGAATTTTATGTTTGGTTTCCCTCATTAAGAATTTTTAAAAATAAATTGACACTAGCCTGTAGTTGAACATATATTTGTTTTAACTTACTGATATCCCCAGCAGCAAGTCTAGCAGTGAGAGTTTTACATATAGTTATACAATGCTCCTTAGGCTGTAGAACAAGATCTCTTGATCCACTACTCTGTGTATATAGCATTAATCCACTCTTACTGACAGGCTGCAATGAATATAAATTGTACACTTACTAAAAAAGTTCTCTATGCGACGCCTATTAAGTATTTTGTGTGAGAGGAAGAGGCCACATAATTTATTAACTTAAATACTGTGCTATAACTTTTAAACATTTATTTAAATTAACCATG
Organism: Radix auricularia; assembly: GCA_002072015.1. Classification (NCBI taxonomy): domain Eukaryota; kingdom Metazoa; phylum Mollusca; class Gastropoda; family Lymnaeidae; genus Radix; species Radix auricularia. The sequence goes on along the minus strand of MUZC01004589.1, from coordinate 206,882 downwards.
AATTGCCTTACCAATTTAAATGACAGAGCATTTTGACCATCCACCATTAAAATATTTTTTAGGGATACAGGTATATCTTGTGGAATGAGCTGGGGACGTGGAAACAACTTCCTTAAAATATAAGAAGTTCTATAGTGCTCAGTTGTCCTGTGAACAGAATTGAGACAAAATTGAAATTGGCAATTGAGATTATAACATTTATGTCATTATCAAAACATGGGGTCATGAAGTTGAAGCCATGAAAAGGCTCCATATAAAACCTCCACCTGTGCAAAATTTAATACATTTATTAATTCTCTACCACGTACTTATGGATATTGTCAAGGTATGAGAATCACTGTCAATGAATGGTTCTGAGTTGTTACTGAGTTGTCAATCAGTGTTGTGAGTTGTCGTGAGAATGTTATGAACTCTATTCAGTTGACGGACTTTTGAATGTCAGGCAATGACTTGAGAGTGCGCGCAAGGGCTATATATAATGTGGGTCTGTGTAGTGTGTGAGAGACGAGTGGAGAGAGACGAGTGGAGAAAAGATAGGAGAGACTTGTAAAGTCAGTGTGTGGACGTTCGGCCAGGGCTGTGTTGTTGACGGATGGTGTTATCGAGGTTGCTCGAACACTGAAGGCTGTGAACCTGTATGCCTGTGCTGTGATGGCTCGAACACTGTAAAGCCTGTGAGCCTGTATGGCTATGCTGTGATGTCTCGAACACTGTGAAGACTGTGATCCTGTAAGCCTATGCTGTGATGTCTCGATGGCTGTATGAAGGATTTATACGTGTATTTATAGTTCAATAAAGAACACCTTCTATTCGACAAGAGTCTGTCTTTATTAAGATTGTATCCAGAACCCAGTACGCAACAGATATCTTGTAGTGATATGACCCAAAAATAATAAAAATCAAAGCTGACAGTCTTAGAGTAAAATATTGTAATGGCACAGGTATCAATTTGGTCTGAACTCAGCCTTGCCTTTAGGAAGTTATATTAATTAAAGACTTAGTACTTTGTACGTCCTCATGCAGTTTTTTAGAGATTTAATACAAAAGGGTTTCATTTTGACCTGATGCATATTTAGTTAAGTTTTTTCTTAACACAGTTTTAATTAGTATGCATTTCTGCATTTGTAAATTTCTGAATTATTTGTTACAGTTGATTAAAAAGTATTATTTGTTTTGGTTGCAATGTCATGCCCTGTCTTATTATACTTAAATAACTTATTTATAAAATATTATAAATTGTTGTCAGTAAAAATGTATTTTCTTAATGATTGATCACTTAGCCTAACAAACCTTAGTGAAATCAAGCAATAATGTTTAAGGTCTAAAAGGAAAGAACCTAAAGGATTCAAGTTTCCTTTATCTCAAAGGAGAAATGGGACATTTTGGTTTAAATTTCACAAAATTTAACTTCAACAAATTATGATAAAGGTGGTGATAGTTTTTATTCATGCAAAGGTGTATCAATGTGACAAAGTCCATAAACTAAGCATGTATTTTAAGTATAAATGATGAGTAATTAATAGGGTTGTTAGCGGTTAACCGGTTAGCCGGTCCTCAGATTAGGACCGGTCATCTTTATTCAGGACCACCGGACCGTGTAACAAAAATAAGAAAAACAATAGCGGTAACGTAGTGAAAAAATCATGTTAAGCCTGGTCCCTTTTGGAACTCAGGACGTGTTAGTGCATTTTCGTATTATGTATCAGTACTTATGTTAGATATCAGCATTATGTAGTTATCAGTAATTGTGTTTAGATTTTAGACATATTTTTATGAGTTTTCTTATGTAATGAATATACCTGACATTTTTTTAATTTAAAAGTCATTTCTTTACATTTTAAAAAATTTTATTTTCTCTTTAATCTAACTACAAGTCACCACAAATGATGACGTAAAACTCTCTAAACTTTTACACATATTCTAATGACGTCAACAAAAAAAAAAAAAAAAAACTAATTCTTTTGCACGCCTTCGCACCACTCTTGAATGCTTGAAAAATGATGTATTCGACTTCCGGCAATGGCGGCCGTTCCCTGCGCCAGTGTTACCTCTCGATTCGCAAAGTTTTTTGGTAGTTTTAACGGGGTTTTTTAACGGATCGAGTAACTGAGTGTTGATGCACAAATGGCAGGTCAGGACATACAAAAAACATATATACATCATGGGTCTAGGACTTATGGATGCTGTGATCAAAGGTGATGACAGTCGGACAAAACGGGTGCAATAGCGCATTCGACTTCTCGAAAATGTGCTAAAAACAACACAAGCCGTAACGCGCCTCTCCCTTTCGCCTTGTCACAGTGAGTAAAAGCGATACCACGATCCAGCTGACAAGTAGGTTGGCATTCTCCTAGCTGTAAGCGTGCGTACATGACGCGTTATAGCCTTGCTTCACTGAAGTTTCACAACTAATAGTACTAGCTACCGCTAAGGAATGATTTATTTTATTTTAATTTGCTTAGTTGTCGAGGCACTGTAACTGTACGAGAGCTAACACAGTGCGCGTTTGATGTCAACAACGGTCAAGGCCGAGGCTGTTTCTATTTATATTAATTATAGTTTCTTATAACGACAAAGAAAGCTATAAAAGCATATGACCCCGTGACCTATCGGCATTTTCTGATCACCGGTTTATAGTCTGTTTCAGGCATTCAAAAACGTATCGGCGCACGCCGCTTAGTACATGTTCATGTTTTTGTACCTATATTACGATAGGTATTTGAAAGACGTCGCGAAGATACCGGGCGATTAATCGGCCCACAAATTTGAGTTCGATCTTTTAGTGACAGTTTTCCTGCTAGTCAAAGGCATTTGATTACCACATTAATAGTAGGGCGAGTCCTCAAAATAAAATATTTAAACAGACAATTAACCACCACTGTTTAATTAATTCTTTGGAATTTTTTTTTTTAATGCGTTGAATTGAGGGCAATGCGGAAAGAGCTGAACGCAAGAGGGGGAAGCGGGCTTTGATGCCATCAGACGACGCCAGGCGACAACATTCTCTTGTTAGTTCTCAAAACATAAGGGATATAAGGACGAGCGGTTAACCGATTAACCGGTCTTTTTTTTTAACGGTTAGCCGGTCCTCAAAAACAACCTTAGTAATTAAACATGATCAAATGAAACTAAATAATTTTGAATCAATGTAGTTGAAATCATCAAAACAAAATTATCAACTTTCTTACCACAGGATATGAGTTGATACATCTGATTCCAGTCTAGTGATAATTTCCTCATTTCCCAAGTCTTCAATCTTTTTTAAATACTCCAGACTGGAAATTAAGTTAGAGACAAACCCATCAAGGAGCTTGTGATTTTCAGCTATAGAAGCTTTAAGCTCAAGTAGATTTATTTTGTTTGCCCAGTTCTGTAAAATAACAATGAGAGATGACAAAGACAATAATTATAGTATGATTTTGGTAGAAGTAACTATTATACTTAAGACAAGGTTGCAATATAAAAAAAATATAACATTATTTTTTGTCACTACTCACTTAAAATATATTTTTTTAAATCTCAGCCTGTCTGAATGTTTTGATGCAAACTTAATTATTCTTCAATACGACAAAACCGAAATGTAACTTTATGCTTCTAAAAAAGCAACTGATATTAATCAAAGTCATGTCACCATTGATCAATGTCAAAAAAATAAGATAACTTAAAGATATACTCTCATATGCATTAAAGCATAAAGTTCCAACATGTCAACCAATTCCAGTAGTTAGCATGGTTAAGCATCATCATAAAGCATCATCATAGTGCACCAATGTCCAATGAACTTGCAATGATTTAGTAAATGATGATGGTGAGCCACAAGGTTTGTTGGGCCGTGTACAAAGTAAAAAAAAGTCATGTGCCAAGTTGCACAGCATCCATTTCTTTTGGCGATATTTTTACAAAATTTACTGCGCTGTAATTCTAAACTGCTGTGTGGCATCAGTCAGATATCTGCGGAGCCGCGCAGCTTATCATACAAAATGTCTGCATGATCTTTCAAAAATTGAATAAGTCTCCAAATATGGATCCAATGATTCATTTTACAGCCGGACCTTGTGAAGTAAAACTCAAAGAGACCCAAACAAAATAGACTTACTTACAGTTACAGAGTTTTCGAGTTAGGGATAGGAAAAATGGCATAATAGGTGCAGATTAATCAAGGACAATGTTGATATAAGAAAAGGGGGTGGGGATAAACAGCCATGCCAGCGAGAAGGCTTGACAGAAAATAGAGGGATTGTCTGATGTTTCATATGCAAGGAAGTCAATTTGGCTTTGACATAGCGACAACACTTTACTCCCTCCACAGTCACACCAGTAGTTACCCTTCTTCCAGTCCCTCTTTTTTATCTTATCTTGGTTATTTTTGGTCTCAATTAGATGCCCTACTAGCAAGAGTCGCTTACGCCCTTGTAGAATACATAAAGTAAGAATTTGCATCGGTTTATGTGGCTCTATGGAACACGTGTTCTGAAATGTCTCCCCAGAATAATCACCCAAACGCTTTGGAAAATTTGACTAACAGAGGTTGGAAGCCAAAAAAGCTTTGAGTTAAGGAGATCTAAATAAATACATTAGTCTTATGGACTTTGGCAGGGACCTAACAATAAATTCGATATAGGCAGGTTTTCGACTTAGGGAATTTCTAATTAGCAAGGTCCGACTGTATTTTTTTATGGTAATGGCAGGCAGCCCAATAGGCAATGTGATTCTAATTTTTATGCTCAATTGAATAAATATGTAATAATTCAATGATGCTTAAATTTTATTTATTTATTTATTTTTTTAATTCACAGAACAGCTTAATTTTTTTTATTATTAGGCTGGTAAAAGGCGTCCAACGAAGAAATTACTACTGGAATTGTATCGTGTTATGATTATTTTTGTTGCCACTTTCGGATTATCATACCGTGAAAAAAAATTATTTCGAAAAATGGGAATTTTAATTTTTTTTTAGGAATTCCAGAATTAGGGATAAAAAATCTGTGTAATTCCGGTAAAATCGGAATGGTTGGAAGGCCTGTTTTCCAAGGATGCTTTATTCAGTTATTAGTTAGATTTCGTACTGCTTTTGTTGCAGATTACTGGCTGTTAATATTACTAAGCTTTTTAACGGTTAACCAGCCCTCAGACCAGGACCGGTCATCTTTATTCAGGACCGTAGGACCGTGTAACCGAAAAGAAAAAAAAAACAACAACAAAACTAGCGATAACATAGTGATAGTGAAAAAAAAACAACACAAGCGGTAACGCGCCTCGTGCCTCTCCCTCTCGCTTTGTCACGGTGAGTAAAAGCGATACCAAGATCCAGCTGGTTAGTTGTCGAGGCACTGTGACTGTACGAGAGCTAAGGCTACGTTTATAGAGGTGGCGGGTAGGCAGGTTAACGCGAGCTGGTTACTCGCGCTAGAAAACCGCGCCTAATCCCTCGCGCGGTTGATGTTTATAATAAAAGCGGGAAAAAGCCAGGTGAGACAACAAACAATTCACATGCAATCCAGTCTCTCCTTGCAATAGCAAACAGAAAAAAATGGCTTCTGTTATTGATGACTTTTTATTGTTAGACAGCAGTTTAACAAAGTTTCTGTTACCCGACATTGAAAGAAGGAGAACAATCAGATAACCGGCAAAAAAAAAGTTAGCAGACTCTTGCCGCGAGTGAACATCAAACGACGCAGGGTAACAATTTCGTATGTTCTCTTGTGGGTTCTCAAACTTAAGACTTAAAATTATATTTAATTTTCATGTCTCGATAACTTACAGTCTGGCGCGGCAACGCAGAACAAGAACTAGCAACTAGTTCTGGTAATTACCCGCGCCGGTCGGCAAATTTGTCGCATTGAGACACCAGCATCCTCTATGAACACCTGCAAAGCAAAAATAGAAACATTCCTCGCGCGAGTTCGCGCGGGTCGACTCGCGCGTGCGATTTCCCTTAACCCGCCTCCTCTATATACGCTAGCTAACACAGTGTGCGTTTGATGTCAACAACTGTCAAGACCGAGGCTGTTTCTATTTATATTAATTATAGTCTGTTTCTTATAAAGACAAAGAAAGCTATAAAAGCATATGACCCCGTGACCTATCCGCATTTTCTGATCACCGGTTTATAGTCTGTTTCAGGCATTCAAAAAACTTATCGGCGCACGCCGCTTAGTGAAGTACATGTACCTATATTACGAGAGGTATTTGAAAGACGTAGCAAAGATACCGGGCGATTAATCGGCCCACAAATTCGAGTTCGGTCTTTTAGTGACAGTTTTGCTGCTAGTCAAAGGCATTTGATTACCACATTAATAGTACGCCGAGTGTAGCTCAAACCCTATTTGGGGAGGAGAAAAAAAACGGGGAGGGGGAACGTGCGGTCGCAAAATTTCCATTTTATCATCGTTTACTCCGTAGCTTTATAATTTTATTATATTATTAATTTTAATACGCGAGTTGATCGGCATCACACACAAGAGAGGTAAACATGACCCCACAGCGGACAGGGCGAGTTGTTGGTTTTTTAAACTAATGAAAAATACCTCGCTAATTTTAACGAACGATTGAACCGGTCCTCTTATTTAGAACAACAGTGAACAAGAGTCCTCAAAATAAAATATAAAAAAGACTATTAACCATCACTGTTTAATTAATTCTTTGGAATTTTTTTTTTTAAATGCCTTGAATTGAGTGCGGAAAGAGCTGAACGCAAGCGGGGGAAGCAAGCAGGCTTTGATGCCAATCAGACGACGCCAGGCGACAACATTCTCTTGTTAGTTCTCAAATGGGTCTCAAAACATTAGGGATATAAGGACGAGCGGTTAACCGGTCTTTTTTTGAACGGTTAGTCGGTCCTCAAAAACGAGCAGTCTTAACAACCTTAAATATTACAGAAACATCCTAATTATTTACTGGGTTTAATAAGATGTGGAAGCTGAGCAAAGAAGTACACAATCATAAGACATTGGAAGAGCCGTTGAAAAAAGAAGGCTGTGAGGTATTTTGGAATTATGTTAGACAGTACACCTTACATATCACACTGACTACGTGTCAGAAGTGATCCTTTATTTGAATATGCACAATAGATGAAGTGAGAATTATTTTTTGGATTTTTCTATTCAAGGCACAAAAAAGCTAGATACCATAGTTCTATCATTCTTACAAATTTAAAAAAAAAGTGAAATACTAAAATTAACAATATGCAGAGCTCTAGGTTACGATAAATGATAATGCTGCCACAATGTCTAAAATCCTTGGAGGTGTTCACAAAAAAATAGTAAGAAATTATTTTAAATGGATAAGACAGCCCTGCACTAATCTAGTGTGTTCAATGCTCATTTTCCAAGAATGACTTATGTATTATATTCTCTCTCTTTGTTGCTTCCACACATTGAAGGGACGTTTTAATTGAACACACTGGAATGTCGATGGACAAATGTCAACCGAGGAAAGATGGGTTGTTTGATGAATGTTTGACAGCTATGGAAGTTCTGTGATCCAAATAAAAATGTTTACACTAGGGGTACAGCACAATGACTTTTGTATGCTGCCTTTCACATTTATCTGACACCTTTAACTTTGTTATGATCTACTTCAGGAAGACTAAAGAAATTCATACCTGAAAGCAACTTCCTAGAATATCTTCAAATACTCACATTAAGCGTTAAATCATTTGTTAGAATCTTTGAGTGTGTAGATTCAAGTGACTGGAGCTTTTCAAAATCAAGTTTTAACACAATTTACTATCCACCATGAGACTATCAAGATTTTCTGATCCAATCTGGTTCTACTATCAAATCAAATCGATGTGGCTTTGAAGGCTAGAAAGGGAAGATTTTAAATAAAGCAAATTTAATGTAAAAATATCTAACACTTAACATTGTTACAGTTTTTAATGTCTTAAGTCTGGAGAAGAGGGGTGGTGACACTTTAAGTTTAACGCAGTTGGGGCACAAAACCTAGTCATGCCACTGTTTAAACTTCCTTAGTCTTTTAGATTATTTCTTACCCTAAAAATGACAGGCCAATCAGCGATGAAAAGGTCTTTGGATATTGCTTGTGGTTTGGTACCAAACTTTGGAGTCAAAATGTACTTGATACCATCACATATTTTACACATGTATTCAAATCCATCGCTGTAAAATGGATTGCTTACCACACACATAATGTTCCTGGGACCTGAAAATGCAAAAGATTTTAATGTCCTTTAGTATGTCTAGGCACAAGGCAACATTTTTTTAAAGTGCAAATGTTTGAATTACTTGAATAAGAAGCACAGCATAATATACCAATTTGATAAATTGGGCTAATAACTTATGATGGCTTATTTTTAATAGTATAAGCAAGCAAATTTTTTATTTTTAAAATAAGTAAAATGAAAATTAGTTGGTTTTTGAAAACAAAACATAAATTGTTAGCTAAAACTGTTCTATGACTTACCTCTGTCATTGACATCTAAACCTTGCAACAGATAAGGCTCAAACCATTTGTTTAATTCAAAATAAAGTGATACCAGCCTACACAGTCGCATTAAATAAGAATTGAAATTCATCAAGTGAGAAGAAATATGTAAATCTCTTGAACTTGAAGTGATGGGCTTTAAAATGGAATTTAAAACTCGAACTGATAAATGTAAACTGTCTTTTTGTTGATACTCAGGCTGAATCACATTCATTACTGAACCAACAATCACAAAGCAGAGAAGCATCAATAAAAACGTAGTACATGTTAATTTCAATGTTGAGAAAAGCAAATATTTAACTCCAAATAATGAATTTAATGACTTTGCGTCTACTTTTCTTGTCCCAAGATTATCAAGATTAGATGCCTTGGGCTTGGGCCTTTGACTACTTTGAATTTGAAGGATCTTGTAATTGAAATGACCATTGTCATTGTTACCATCTGCCCATGCAAAAATATCCTTCAAAAGCAGATCAACAGAATCATCTTCATAGTCATAATTAAGAAAGTTATTCCTCATATGATTCATGGTTCAAGTTAAATAGTTCAAAGATATGGTAAATCTAAATCGACAAATGAATCGTAGTCATCGTTTAGATTTAAGGAGACCCGGGCCTGAGACCAGTGCTGCTATTCAAAAAAGTAAATGGAAAAGACGTAAACAAGGTAACTTACCCGGTAAGGGTTAGCCTGTCAGGACGTAACAAAACAGCGAACGTTTCGGCAAAGAGCCTTTTTCAAAGGACATACAATACATAAATAAAACGAATATAAAAAATAAAAACTTAGATGCGGTGAAATCCAAAGAGTCAGTACTGCTATCCATAACTTAAAATTAAACTCCAGATTTCCCCAGATATAACAGCTGTTACACAAAGCGCGATGTTTCATGTTACTTTGACTTTGTAAATGGGGGTGCACAATTCAGAGAAAACAAAACTGTTTATAAGAAGGATAATTCTTTTAAAGCAAAATGACACCGTTTCACACCGCTTAAATTTTTTGAAGTAGTGTACATTTTACAATCTGATGGCGGATGGCCATTATAAATTAAATTGTAACTCTAAATTAAAATTGACAAGTTTAAATATATATATATATTAGATATCATTTATTACCTTAACGTACTGTTTTAGTCTGAAACCCTTCATAAATCCCAAAGGAAGCCAAAATTTAGGACAAAAATTTGTGCTCTGCAAACTTGATTGTTCATCAAAACCAACTTTAACTAGATTGAGTTATAACAAACCACATATAAATGTTAATATTACATTTTTTTATTTTATATCTAAATTTATAAATGCTCGCAATGGTAATAAATGAAAATGTTCTTAATTGCGGTAGATTTAAAAAGTATCAATAAAAGCAGCATCTCGGATTTTTGACTCCATATAATTTTGGGTTCGGTTTCGTCTTTTACATCATAGTTAGTTTACTTTTAGTGGTAGTTTTAGTGTTGTTCCAAATAATCTTAAAAGCTGTTGATTTGTTTCTCTCAAATCGGATGAAATGCGAGGAGCTAATAATAATAATAATGGCAAAAACTACAGAGGCAACTCGCAGGTAAATATCGATCTACTCATAGTCGTTACTTATGACACTTATGTCTTATGTGTAAACAACAAACAAAGTCAAAGTAACAAAGTGAAATTTTACTGACTCAGAATGAACTGAATCATTCATTATGACAATCATGATTATGAGTACTATGACTATGAGCACTGACAGTATTTAAAATTCATTCATGAAATTTGATTATGAGAACTAATGATTAGTATTAGTACTATTAGCATAATTAAAATACAGCTTAAGTCAAGTCGTAACTCTAACTCTAAGTTCATTGATTATTGATACTTGCATATTTTTACGTCTAGTAGTGAGAGTAGTAACAGTGAACAGTACCCAGTAAACTACTAAAACAAAAGGTCATAATCATAAAATATTATGAAGAGTTTGTTAAGATATTATTAATTATTATACGGAGTGTCTACTGCTACGACAAAGTAACGGCAGACAACCCGTGCGGATGTGGCTGGTGCTACGACATGTCGTAACGCCAGCAACATCCGACCGGGTTGTCTGCCGTTACGACAAGTTACGACATGTCGTAAACAATTTTCTGTATTTTCAATTATGCTATTACTAATACTTAAATACTGAACTATAGTTCTCATAATGAAATATCATGATCACTAGATAAGCTTATTAATGAATTTTAAAGGTTTAAAAGAAAATCTAGATTGAGCCATTAAATGAAAAACAGTTATAATTTTAAAAAATTACTATTTGTCATCAGCTTTGCTAGATCAAGTGATAGTCCGTTTGCTCTGCAATGATATGACACGAGTGATAGCGGGATCGAATCCCGCCGCCGTCATGTTTTTTTTTTTTTTAAAATTTCATTTATTATTTTTTTTTTTTAAACATCATAATGAGTATGCTAATAATTTTTGTTATTATTCTGAAAAGCAGATACGTTGACTAAATCTGTTAAAATAAAAAATATTTAGATTTTAGACTAGTCGTAACACTAGCCAATCCACATATGCTTGGCTAGCATTACGACATCCGGTCAGGTCGTCTGCTGCTACGATAGTCGTAAAAATGTGTTATGTGCTTACTTACAGTTACGACTAAAACTGTATTTAATTATGCTAATATTATTTTTTTCTTTTTGATTCGCGAGTTGACACTCAGTCGGCATCACCAACGAAAAAGGTGAGGCAAGAGTTTAAAAAATGACTATAAACCATCACTGTTACTGTTACTAAATTTGTTTGAAAGATATTTTTGAACAATTCTCTGAATTGAAGGCATCGCGAAAAAGTGCTGAACACAAGCGGGGG
>MUZC01004589.1:158270-188900 GCA_002072015.1 Radix auricularia | reverse complement strand
CCCCCCCCCGAAATGGTCGCATGTGAAGTGGCCGTCTGGGCATCCAGGACAGGGTAGAAAATTCCTCCCACTTAAATTGACTACACAAGGAGGGGGTGGAACTTTCCCTATTTTGACTCGCTACAACTTTGGCACCACCCCAGCAAAGCATAGGAGTCTCTATGGTTAGGACAGCCTGAAAGAAAGTTCCTCTATACCGTATTACATTTTGTACTATGTACATCATTTTAATTAAGTCAAATAAAAATGAAAAAGTAACAAGAATATGCAATCCCTTTCCAATTTTTAAATTCCCTTTTCACATTAATTATTGTAATTATTGTAACATTGTAATTACATCAGGCAAATGATGGGCCACTATGCAGATGCAGTATTAAATCAAGGCAAACTGGCGTTCGACATAATATCTATCCAGGTGAAACTCCTCTGGAAGTCTGCAAACATGAAGAAAATAACTTAGACAGGCTTTTCCACTACCGTATAACTATGTCACCATACACCAATTTCCTGACGAAGGTAGGGTTTATAATTGTTTGTACACACAAGATAACAATATAGTTATTAGCAGTAAACAAAATGAGGGGTAGGACTGCAATCAGGCAGCTAAGTTTCTTAATTTTATTTTTTATTTTAATATTCGTTTTATTTGTGTATTGTATGTTCGTTGAAAAAGGCTCTTTGCCCAAACGTTCGCTGTTTTGTTACGTCCGGTCAGGCTAACCCTTACCTTGTTTACGTCTTTTCCATTTAATTTTTTAGTTATTAGCACCACAACAATACTGATTGGCATTCAATTAATTTTTGTTCTCAAAGCTTGACACACTAAATGTGATTTCCTTAACACAACCATTTATTTTATTTTACCCTTGAGTTGTTCTTTCAAAAAAAATTAATAATTTCCTCAACAAAATGCTCATAGTTAAAGAGTATAGAGTGAAATTGCTTTTTTTTTTAAATTTAAATTTGCAAAATATTTACTGAGAATTAACAAAGAAATTTTAAAATTTCAGGTTCCCAGTTTGATAAACCATGACAATCATGAATATATTTTTGAAGGGTTCTCAATGTTCAGCCATGTCAAACTAGAGAACATTCCACCATGTAAACTTCTACGCTTCAACATTGAATACACAATTCATTTTATTCCTGAATCTGCTCCTGAAAATTTCACAGTACGCAGCCTCAATTTATTCAGCAGGTCAGTAAATCATCTTAAATTTTAAAATATTTACCTGTCTGCGCTACTCATATTGAGGGCCCATTTGCCTAATGACTAAGACGAACTTTTGGGCTGTTCTACCCCTATATGTTGCTGGAGCTCATGACCCAACAATTTTTTGTTTAATGGTGTCTGGAGCTTTAGGTTTACTTTTTTAGATATGAAGCCATTAAAATTGAGTTTTCTCTATAAAAAAGTTTAAGGTCAGTTTGGCTGGATAAAATGAAATGGAAATGTACATTAATTAAGCTTTGGGGTTTTTGCAGAACATGTTTTAGCAGACCCATAGCCACAAAAATGTGTAAGGTCAATATAAAATTTCTATTATTTAGTTAAATTAATTCTTTTTTAATTTTAATAAAGTATATCTTCCCCCTATTGTTCGATTCCCAGGATAGTAAAAAAACTTAACTCTGAAATATTTTTATTTAAAAAAAAAAAAAAACCCATCTACATCATTGGGTGTGTGTTTAGACCAAAAAATTATTACCCTCCCCTCTCCCAATGATTTACAAAGAAGTTTTCAAATCATGTGTAACAATATGGTTAAATTTGAAATATGGCAAGACGACATAGGCATTTGAAATAAATAGGGTGGTTTGAAAAATTATAACATTTCAGCTGTAATCACACTAAACTGAGAAATTCTTCTTCAAAAATTAATCAATCCTGTCCTGCCTGACTAAACTGTTTGTAGAGTTTTAAAAGATGCCATCGAATATTTCAAGTATAGACTAATTAATCACTGTAAGCTGGACTTTTAAAGCCCAAAGATTAGAACAAATAAATATCATTTTCAAAGTCCATAATCTTAATTTTAAAAACTTTAGTACAAGAATCAATATCAATGTCCAGAGTACTTGTTCATCACAAGTAAATATATGGAAATTGGTTAACCGTGTAGATAACATGCAAATATGATGGAGTTTTTTTGTTTTTTTAAATGTGCTTTGATGGCTTAAAATGAAATATCTTGAATGTCTCAAAGGAGTTGTTGGCCACTGTTGCTAGTAAATAAATAAGCAGTTTGGAATTGGGTTGGTGGGGGGGTGGGGTTAAGTAGTAATTACCACATAACAATATAAACATTTTATTAACTGTTTTTTGGGTGGACTTGTGATAATGTAAATTTTAATCAAAGTTACCAATAAATTACTAGTCACCTATTTTTATATTATGAAAATTTAGAATGGACTTTGTTTTGCTAGATTTATCTTTACTGAAGTTCTGGAACTCATAGACATGAGTTGGACTGGAAACAGTGGAGGCTGCAACCGTTTTCACTATATGCCAAGATTCTGTAGAACCCTCCCAGATTCGGGATGCAAGGAGGTATTATCTATGAACACAGTTCTCAGCTTCTTGATAAAATCAGCCACACCCCTGGTGGAAGAGGGAAGGCTGGAAGAAATCATGCAGTGCGGAGAAAACGAATGGCATGCCATGGTGGATAATCTACGAGGAATGATCGTTACAAATCCTGGAAAGGTAAACAACACTGTAGGGTCTTTTAAAGTTCTCCATTTCCTTTATTTCTCTCATAATTTCCAATAGTTTTCCCCAATTCCATCTCAGTTTTTTTTTTTTTTAAAATCATATAAAATGCAAGTACACATGATTTTATGAGTCTTGGCCCACCAAGACTCTGCCTCCCACATACATACCGTACATACTCATTCTAAAGCCGACAATTTTTTTACAAAATCCTGGGGAAAATGTTGGGGGATCAGCTTAGGAGTGGGTCTTAGGTGATTTCTGCATTGTTGTTAATATAGATCATTAAGTTTTTTTTATTACATTCTACAAGATTTGACTGCTATAAAATATTATTAACATATAAAGCCTCATTTCCTGTATTGCGATCAACTGGTTATGAAATTTTAAAAATTGCTTAAAATATATTTATAGTATTATTGTCATACCAATGTCATCTTTTAGGATAAGAATGGTTATTTTACGTATCCAAAAGACCTGTAGTTAGTACTATTATTTTTGTAATAAAGTAAAGCAAAATAACATCTTTAAAAAAAATTGTAAAAACTACCAAAATACTGCGCGAATCGAGCAATAACACTAGCCAGGGAAACGGCCGCCATTGCTGGAAGTCGAATACATCTTCTTTCATGCACTGGAGAGTTTTTACTTTCTGTCATTTTGTTTCTAAAGAGAGTTCTATGGAGGCGCATTTACCATGCTTTGGTAATAGAGGCTGTGCGCGCTTTACAGCACTTCGTCAATTTAAACGTTAAACATCTGCACTTAACTTATTTATTCATTTTATTTATTTTTGTGAATGTTTCAATTAATTGTTTTAAAAATTTTTTTTTGCCATAACTAATTTTGATGTACGCGCTTTAGATACTGTATACCAAAGAAAAAAAAAGTGAACTCTTGTGGGTCGGCTTACGAGTGGATTACACATTTTATATACTATTCTCTACCAAAAAGAGGGGGGTCGGCTTATGAACAAACGGGCTATAGAATGAGTATATATGGTATGTACACATTTGAGAGATTCTTGTTAAGAACCATCTATGTAATGAAACCACTGGGATTATGACTCAGTAGGAAAACAATAGGGTGCTGACCCTAGGTAAAACCACTAATTTACAAAACTTGATGAGCTTAGTTAGGAAGACCTGTGCACTGTGTCGGGGAAAAAAACACAGCTGTAGGTGTTTGAAAATTCCAAAATAATATTGATATTGATTATTTTTTTAACTTTAGAAATAAATTTATATATATGATATAATGTGTTAAAAGAAAATAATTTTTGTTTTAGAAACCCAGTTCAATCAGAATAGATCAGTTAGATAGGAAGGTAACAACACCTTTGGTTAAACTTGATTGTCTGAATGAAGGCTGTGACACAGACAGTGATAAGGTTAAAGAGGAGAAAACAAATTGCTCAGAAGAGACGAAGACTAAAGATATGCAGCCTAAATATCCACTCATTATTCACCAGGTACTGTTGCGCTAACGCCAATAATTCCAACTTCGGTGTATTTATAAAGTGATGAGTTTGCATAGATAATGCTGAAACCCATATACAATATAGCTAATTATTTTGTATTTTAATTAAAACCTTTATTGTTGTAGTTTGCTGTTTATAAGAGTACTAATTTAGAATTGGGTGCCTCAGACATAGAAAGTGTTAGTGCCATTAGTGGCAGTGCATATCTTATACCTTTGCAGTTAAAATATTTTTTACATCAGTGTTGTACAATTTATCTGTTATATATTCTGTCACATCCTTTTGTCAATTAGTTTACACTTATTATTGCTTGATAAATGCCATTAGGAACAATATTATTGGAAGGCAAAAGAACTTTTTAAAGAAAAGTAAGAAATTAAATCTATTGTTTAAAAAATAACTTTTTGATAAATCAGGGCTACAGGCCGGCTCAGCTGAGCTATGCAGGTGACCCAGTTTACCGTAAAGCTTGGAAGCAATATGTCAAGTTTCGGCATCTTTTGAACAGCAAGCCAAAAATTTTAGCTGCAGACAAGCTGAAATTAAAAGAGCAGGAAGAGAAACTCAGAGAGATCAGAATGAAGAAAACAATGAAGAGAGAAGTAAGGCAGTAGTGGTGTCATGTCAGTTCAACAACATTTCTATTTTAAATGATTTATCCACAGTTTTGTTAAAGTAGAAAGTTTGGGCAAAGGGAGACAACTATTTGAGAACAAATGATTAAAAAATATTCTTAGCTCTAAAGGAAATTATCTAAAACATAACCATACACAGATTGGACCTAATCAACCTCAAAAGAAAAATGCTTCGTTGTGACTAGCAAAGTTCCTGCCTCATTTCGTCAGTTCCTGCTTCATTTCATCAGTTCCTGCTTTTCATCAGTTTCTGTCCTTCTCTATGCCTTATAAGATAACCTTAAAATGGCTCAATGGTATATTCACTATTTTGTATCCTGAATTCTGTTAAATGTGTTGTCTGCAGAAGCAATTAGAACTTTCCAGCGGTGTGTGGACTTTGGAAGAGGATGTGTGATAACATATTAGTGTATCAACAAAAGTTAAAAGAGTTCATTTCCGTTGAAGCGGCAGGTGAACAAATCAGATTTAATGAACTATTTGAGCAAATAATAATTTTACATTAGATTTATGTCTATAAGTCTTTCTTGAACTCTTGAATACTTTCCAGCCATAAAGAAGTGTTGGAAATATTCTACAATGTCTTCCTTCTGATTTTCAAGCTTCACACATCGCATAACTGGAATTATTTGATCCTAATGTTAAATATCTAAGTGCTATCAAATACAGTGGGATAATATTCTTTGGTCTTTTCTACCTGAGAGATGATTTTGTTAGAACTTTTCTCCTAAAACTGTTATGAGCCCATTTTGAATTTGGAATGACATACAAGTGATTTTAGTGTTGTTTTTTTACCCCTTTTCACATGAGGTTTTCAGAGCACTGGATTATACTTTGCAAGAAAATCCATAGGATTCAGAGTATTGCCTTTACTTGCTCTATTATTGTCCTCTCTGTGACCGCAAAAAGCCTTATTCTATCTGAATATTGTCAAACATTCTAACAAGAACTTCTTGCAATTTACTTTTCTTTTACAACATATTGTTGTTTTCTAATAGTACAATTCTTTTTTCTAACTCTTGCTACTGATTTCTTCTTTCAAAAACTTTTGACACATGATCTATGATCTTCTTAGGGATTTAACTTTTGCCAGTTATTAAATCCATTAGACTAGCAAATACGTTTTGTGTGTGTGTGTGTTTAAAAAAAAGACATTAAATAAAAATAATGCTTTAGAAGGGGAATAAGCCATTTTATACATAAAACTTTTTTTCATTAGTTTACATAATTAAAATCATTTTGTGGTTAACTTTATTTTCTCTATTTTGTTTTTAATGTTATCATGTTGGACACTTTTTCACTCTTGCAGCACTAATAGTTAAATAGCCATTTAAATATCAACATTATTTTCCATTAGTTTCCATAGTTAAAATCATTCTCGCGTTACCCATCTCTTCTCTATTTTGTTTAAATGTCACCACGTGGGACACTTTTCAAATTTCGCTGCACTGATACTTATTACAATTTTCCTCTAAATGTTTGAGCCATTTAATTATGTCATATAAGTCTCTGAAATCTCTGAAATGATTAAAATTCGATTGACTCTTTTAGGAAATTGATAGTGTGCGCATAATTTTTGCTTCTTCAACAGAAGTGGTTGAAAATTTTGAAGTATCTATTAAAGTAACCAGCTGATCTGTGTCACAGTGCCATACTATTATAGAAGCTGATTAATGATGAGGACTTTGCCACCCCTAACAAAGTATCGGCTGTGGCATTTGCTCCCCACCCTCCGATACAAATTCGCGTAATGACCATAATTTTCATTTACCCCAGTACTGTATTAACAAAGATTTTAGAGTTTTCTGCCTGTTCTCAGGTTACCATAGAGTTGAGCAGTAAAGATTTCTTAAGTACAGGGCTGAGAGCTGATCTGTTTCAACATGCTTTGATGATACCTGTATTAATGAGCCATTTACGATTTCACATTTGTCTTGATGTACTAGAAGACACATTGGCATACAAATTTCAAGATAGAAATTTACTGCAGGTAAGTCAGGGACCATTCTAAGTTCACTTTCAAACTTCCCCTGTTGTATCTTCTGTTCTGGTCAATCCACTATGCAAGTAAACACAATTTTAAACCATACTAGATCACATTTTTGCTTTCATTTCAACCTTATTAACTGATGAAAAAATTTACCATTTAATTAATTCAAATAAGTTAAGTTGTAGAACTAGCTGAGTGAAACTTATTTATAATGATAATCTTTGTAAATGTGAGAAATCTTACCTTTAATTTTCGTGATGTCCATGTACTCAGAAGATATGTCCAGTTCAAAAAGTGAGTGGCTATGTTAGCAGTTAGAGGCTCATGTAACTGGATCATGTAGCCACGGTCATAAATATGGCTGCAAATTGGAATGTTGGCTGTAAAATTGTACTGACAAATTCTGACATTAATTTTCAGTTCAGTAATAGACATAGGTAATTATTTTGTTAATTAAAAGGAAGACACTGGAAATAAGTTTCAAATGTTCTTTTTTTCAATCAAATAAAAAAAATAGAGTTGTCTTTTTTTCTTCTTCTTCGTTCTCAATATTGAATACTGAGTTTTGCTTGCCACGAGTTTTGCGCCAATTGGCCCGTGGTCTCCGACTTCAGCCTGCTATATTTTCTGGATTTGCTTTCATAGCCTTTGGTCAGCCAAGACCATCTGCAAGGCAGCAGTTGTTTTTTTTGGCAAGTGATGCAGCGTTCACATGCCACGGCTAAGGGTTCCACGCATTACCCCGCCGCTTTTTACCCATTTGGAGCTGGGTGGAACTCGGGGATGCCCTAGGCCCCGGGAACAAGTCCTTGGCTTCCCATGGATTCAAACCCGTGACCATCGGAGCGCCAGTCGAGGGCGCTGCCACTCGACCACCGCGGCCCGAGTTGTCTTTTGAGTGCATGAATAATGAAGGGCATGAGATTAAATAAAATATTGTTATTTTTTGCATTTGCTGGAAAGTTTATTTCTAAAAAGTAAAAATTACTCAGTTGAGATATGAAGGAGAATCATAATTTTTTCCATGACAAGAAATTTAGACTTGTAAACTTTGAACCATCTTTGCTTCTCTCAGAGGGTGATTTTAAAACAGATAATCAGGTTACTAGTCATCACTTCACAGATTTACCAATACCACAAGACTCGGCCCTGTCAGTTCTACAAGCAATACAAGGCTGTCACATTTACCTTCAACTATATCCTTACACTTTGATATATATTTATAATTAATCAGTTGATTCTATCTAACTAGCTATCACTGACTCACACTTCATACCGTACAAATTATGGTACCAACCCTGACCACACTCGTAACTCACTGACAAACTGCGGCATGAGACAAGTGGAATACGGCGACCGTAGAATCCACTACCAGAATACACGTAAGAGAGGAATCTGTATCCTAGTGGACATCATGTCTCGTCTGGGGAAGCAGGAAGAAACAGCTTCAGGTAAGTAATGGCATTTTCTAAGAACTGTTCCAACAAGACTCCTATGGCTGGACTATAGTTTTACTTTTATGCTAACATTTAATTAGTGCAATCTTAATTGGAATTAGTTTGCTGGGAGTGGATGGAATCTTAGCTTAATAATATTAACACATCCCCATCAAACATTCAGTAAAAAGCAAGGGATACTTCAATCAATAACTCTTATGTTAAACCCTCAATTCAGTTTTAGAAAATTATTAATTGATAATTTCAATATGATGGCTTTTTGTTGTTTTTTTTGGCGTGAAGAAAATCAAAATACTCAGAAAATTGCCAATCTGAAGAAGTCCAGTAACTGAGTAATGTAGCTAGGCAATTTTAAATAACATGATCACTCCCTGGTTAACCTAAAAGCAAGTAAATTAAATTAAATAAATTTTTAAAAAACAATTGAAAAATGAACATTTTGAGGTCTTACAAGTTTGCCACAATAAAATCAGTTGAATGTAAAATATTAATATCTATACCTACATTCTGCTATAACTTTTGTTAAGAGAATGCTTTATAATTTTAGAAATTCCTCACAATGAAAGACTTGAGTTCCTGGGCGATGCTGTTATTGAGTTTCTCACCAGTGTTCATCTGTTTTTTATGTTTCCTTGGCTGGAAGAAGGAGGTCTTACAACCTATAGAATGGCATTAGTTCAGAACCAACATTTAGCTGTTCTCGCTAAGAAGTTGAAGCTTCAGGTCAGTGTTAGGATGAGAAGTTATATAATCGTGCCCAAAGGCATCAATGAAAGGCATCTTAAAACCGTTGTGTTCAAAGAAATCAGTCTACTAAAAGTAGTCATAATGTGATTGTGTTAAAATATATCGATCTAAGAGTGGCTAATCAGATGATGATTGCATTCTAAGAAATAAGTCTGAGTAGCTAGTCATATGATTATATCCAAAGACATCAGTGTTATAGCTATTGGTGTTACAATGATTGTATCATAAGCTATGGATGTAAGAATGATTCATCATTACATAATTGTGTTGGTAACAGATCCAGTAATAGGATCCAACCAAAAACCGCTCAAGACATTCTCCCCTGCCGGATATTGGGTTTTTCACAACTATTCACCTCGGCAAATAGTACCCACACAAATTGCTGAATGCCAAATATCTAAAAATACCTTAGAATATACAATATTGGAATTCGATAAATATCATATCAAGATTAGTTTAACTCTTAATGTGCCATAAGGTTTTCGGAAAACTCAGTAACGTAAGAATTTCCCAAATTGCGATCAACCGGTTTTGAAATTTAAAAAATTGAGTAAAATCCATTTTTATTATTATGGTCATACTGAAGTCATCTTTTAGAATAAGAATGGTTATTTTATGTATCCGAAAGACTGTTTTGAGTTTAAAACTATTTTTACCTGTCGTTTAGTACTATTATTTTAGTAATAAAGTATAGCAAAATCGCACCTTCGAAAAAAAAAAAACGTAAAAATTTCCAAAAAACATCGCGAATCGAGCCATAACACTAGTGAGGGAAACAGCCGCCATTGCCGGAAGTCAAAAACATCATTATTCACGCACTGAAGAGTTTTTATTTTCTGTAATTTTGTTTCTAAAGAGAGTTCTATCGGGTTTTCCGAAAACCTATGGCACGTTAATAGTTAAAGTAAATAAATTAACTAAAATTAGCAGCGACTTACAGTTACAAAGTAAATCAATAAGTTATTAACAAGAGAAACCAAACTTACATGAAATAGATAATTAATTTATTGTTTTAAATTTTGATAAATTAATAGTCCCGTCTTCTGGCCATAATTATAATATCATAGCACTTTGCATGAAGAGTGTAGACGGTGGTAAAGTAAACAATAAAAAAATACAGTCAATGATAATTTAATTAGCCAAATTAAATGCCTAAAATTATATTTTATTTGTAGAAAACATGAACGCTATAAACAAGGTGGATATGGTTTTGTGAAATAAAGCAACCACTAATTGTTTTCAAAACCAAAATTAATTCAAATTCCTGATTTTCGTTTTAACGACCCTACTACTCGGAATCGCACCCGGATCCAGCAAATAGTACATCTAATTATTTGGATTTGGTAGAAAATGACTACCCGGTTGGTCCCTATCTATTAAGGAAGAATATATTGACAATTAATGTTGTTAGAAACATTCAATTTTAAGAATATTTATCACATTTACACTGCCTGTTAATTTTTTAGTACTTTAAGAAATTTAGAGTATAAGGATGCTGTTTGAAAATGGGGATTTGCTTGAGCAATTTTTTAATAAATGGCATCTTTAGATGTAAAAAATAAATGTTAAGCTATTAGTATAACAAGTTTTTCTCACTGTTCATACATAGGATTTTATGCTGTATGTCCATGGCCCTGACCTGTGCCATGAATCTGATCTGAAACATGCTATGGCCAACTGCTGCGAGGCCCTCATGGGGGCTCTCTTTTTAGATGGAGGTATGGTGATTTTAGTCATTTAGTATGTGTGTGGTCAATAATAGCTTCTATTCTACTGAGTGGAGGAAGAGCTACATATTGCAGTTATTTTGTTTTCCTACAATACTGAATTCAAACCTCCAGATGTTGTCCCACAGAGGCATGACCTGAATTAACTCATGTAATATTCAGTGGCGTAGCTAGGAATTTGTAGGGTTTTGAGGACCCAGGGGGCATAATATTAACGTAAAACGTGATTCATTGCCAAAAAATTAATTTTCAAAACGATTTTTCATAAAACTTCCTTAATTAATAATTTTATCACCTAGGTAAATTAATGGGGGTTTTTTTATACCCCCTGCTGAAAGCAGTTAAAAAATAGATTCTCCCCCCCCCCCCCAACCCTGTGTAGAATCTCCTAGCTTATGTAGTGAGTAAGGTTTAACTGTTGTGTGTTGAAAGAAGTTTAAGAATCAAGCATTTAAGTTTATTTCATAAATGATGTGAGTTCCTTGGGGAAAATTAAACATAAAGGTTTGGCAATAAGGAATTAAGATTAATTTATGATACAATATGAATATATGATACAATATAAACATATGATTAATGAATGTGTATAGTTATTGTTTGATGATTTCCCACAAGGCATGAAGATAAGTACTATATAAAAATAATTGTCATATTAGGCATAGACGTAGCTGACAGAATATTCTCCCAAGCTCTATTTGATGATGACAGTGTTTTGTTAAACACTTGGAATGACCTGCCCAAGCATGTCTTACAGCAGCAGGAACCTGGAGGAGATAGACGTTGGGTTAAGTCAAGTCCTATTCTACAGGTGTTCATTGTGTTTTAAATGTTCTTTTTCTTCTATATACTTGGAGCCCATGACCAATATTCTGATCATTATGGCTCATTGTGTTAATCTCACAATAATCATTTAACTGAAGAAATTTAAGGTACTAGACAGAAGAACAAACAATTTAGAAGCATCTATTTTGCATTTCTAATAACTATCTAAATATATTTAGTAGAAAAATTGTATGTGTAGGGACACCCAAACAAATGGCCAGGTTTTCATTTATAAAATGTCCATTGGACCCTATTTCTTGGATAATATCATGTTAACTTTATTTGAACATTTCTAAAGCCTACAATCACATATCATCCTCACAACACTTAAATACTTAATTTAAAAAATCAACATCTAAAAGAGACAGATGACAAATAACAATACTTGTTTCTTAGTTGAATGGCCTCATTATATCTCTTAGATATCAGTAATTTTTTTGTAACAAAGTTATTATGATGTCAACCTAGCTGAAACTATTGCACGGTGCCAGTTTTAAAAAATGTAATAGTTCAGCTTAGTTATGAAGCCCTTGTATTTATGAAGTGCTTTCTTCACAGAAACTGGAGAAGTTTGAGGAGTCTTTGGGCATCAGGTTCAACCACATTCGACTTTTGGCCAAAGCTTTCACTCATAGAAACATAGGCATCAACCCCTTAACAATGTAAGTCAAGTGTCCTTTGATTGTTTTGGCCAAAGCGTTCACTCATAGAAATATAGGCATCAACCCCTTAACAATGTAAGTCAAGTGTCCTTTGATTGTTTGGTCATGACTTTTGAAAGTAAGGGCTATTCTGGATCAATGTATACTATTTCCAATCCCAGCCGACTGTAGAGGTTAGAGGCAGGCAAGTTCTGAAATAATTAGCAACCATGAGAACATGGCTCATTAGATTAATGCTCTTACGCTTGTTTTTAGAATCACTATGTTACTCTGTGAAAATATAACTAACTTGATGAATTTGATCAGCTTATTATTGTGTCTAAAAATTTAACAAAAAAGATTTTGAAATTTTATTCTAAGTTGGGGAGAATTTTTTTTTTTATGAGACTGTGCATAAGGGGGTAAGATAAGATGCTGAAATGGTGCTGTGGTTAGAAATAGTTGGAACTTAATCTATTAACAGTGTCAAACTTCTACTTCTCTTGTGGCAGTACACACATTATGTTTACTACAAACCTTTAACTCTTCTTGTGCCATAAGGTTTTTTGGAAAACTTCCGCCTCAGTCCCAGTAAGAATTTCCCGAATTGCGCTGAACTGGTTATGAAATTTAAAAAAATTGCGTAAAATTTTATATTATTATTGTCATACTGACTTCATCTTTTAGGATAAAAATGGTTATTTTATGTATCCAAAAGACCATCTTGAGTTTAAAACTATTTTTACCTGTAGTTTAGTACTATTATTTTAGTAATAAAGTATAGCGAAATCGCATCTGCAAAAAAAACCCGTAAAAACTACCAAAAAACTTAGTGAATCAAGCGATAACACTAGCGAGGGAAATGGCTACCATTGCCGGAAATCGAATTTCCTCTCTTTCACACACTGAAGAGTTTTTATTTTCTGTACTTTTGTTATAAAGAGAGTTCTATCAGGGCGCACTTTACCACGCTTTGGTAATAACTGCGAGGCCCGCATTATAGCGCTTAAACACATTAAGAGTTAATTTACAAATTTGAAATTATTTTACTCTCTACACCAAAACCCTCTTGAGAAAATTAGACCTCGGCAATGGAAACTCATTGATGTTTTTTACTACTAACATGAAAATGTGCAATATCTAAAATGTTATTAATAAAATATTTTATATCTGCTTCGTTCTAGCTATTCACTTGTGTGCAGTTATATTGAAATGTACAACTATTTGAAAGTCCTTCTTTTTAATCCCAACATGATAATTAAACTTTGTCGGTCATATAATTTTGCTAATACATTGTTTAAGCACATTAAATGTAATTTAATTGGTTTAGTCATTGTAATTTTTAATGCATTCAGTATGAAATTGTTATTCTTAATTGTTCATATATTTCAGGGGACATAATCAACGCTTGGAGTTTCTTGGTGACACAGTTCTGCAGCTTGTAGCATCTGAGTATCTTTACAAACATTATCCAGGTAACTTGTTAATATGATACATCTGAAATTACTTCTTGTGTCCCTTTCAATGTTTCAGTTAATCATAGTCTTCAAAATTTCAACTCTATCTATCATTTGGGAAAATGTTAACGCACTCAAGGTTATTTTGTTCCCCTAATTCCTTTCCTTTTGTATCATAATAGTCCCTTAAAGTTTTCGGTATTTAAATTTTAATATTTTAACCTTTTAACTCTAAATTCCCAACCCATAATTATGTTATTAGTTTTTAACCCAAACGCTACTATTGTGACCGAATGCAACCTAGCCAACTCACTACTAATACCCCCGAATGTGACATGACACCTATCAACGTGCATACATCACGTGACCTTGCGAGAAGCATTGTTACCATGCTTTCAGGTTTTTAAAAAGTAGAATCATCGCTGATTTCATTTTTTAAAAACTGGATGTTTATGACATTTACGGTTCAAAACTGTGTAGCCTAGAAGTCGGTCTCCATTTGGTGAAATTTGAACGTTTGTTTTCTGAATATTCTTATAAAATGGCCTTTGAATTCGACTCTTTAATTGCTGCTTCAATGTCTAATTATGCAGCAGTTAATAATTCAGACAATGAGGAGGAATCAGATGTTGAAATTGACCAAAATGCAAGAAAGCAGAATGGGACAGCTGCGGAAAATGCGGAACATGTTCTTCAAAACTGCCCCTTGTACCACCATACCCAGACAGACATTTGGCCCCAGGAAGCTACCCTTGACGATAAACTATATGGTGGACTGGACCAACTGACAGTCACAGCACAGTTCATCACAGACATAGGACTAGCTGACTAAATCCTCTCTCAAAAGATTTTGAGAGCGAAGAAGAAGAAGAAGACCAAATTGTAATAGACTTTGATAGTGACACTGATAAAAACTGATTCTGATCACAATGATACTACTGAGAGTGATGGAGACGCAGTTAGTGAATCTTGTTCATACAATATGACCAGTGTTACAGACAAGCTAGAAAATTTTAATGAGACTAGAGGGGGAGTTCATTTTATCCCTATTGACAGCAGTCTCATACTTTACTTTAAGCTTATCTTGAACTCTGCCATGATAGAGTTGTTAGTTGCTGAAACAAACAGATATGTTGAACTGCACCAAACAGCCAGAAAAACACCCAGTGGAAGGAGGTAACTGAGGGCATGTATAAATTCCGCTACATAAACATTATGTTAAGACTTCACAAGTAAACAACTAAAAAATGTTATTGGTCAGTGGATAAGATGTTTCATTAAGAGTTGACAGACAACGGAGGTCAAAACCCCAAGACAGTGATGTAAATTTTCAAAAAAGATTTTCCGGGATTTATACAAAATATATTTGTGAATTAAAGTGCATCAACCTATACATTTTTTTTAAAAGCTCATCCAATTTTCTGTTTTGTGTGCATGTTTTGTTATTTTAAAATTTCATTTAGGTGTTTCAAAATATTTTTATTTAACATGGGGTGCATGTTATTTTATAGTAATCTCTCTTTGCTTAGTATTTCAGGGGATGTTCTGGTTGTTAAACTTATATGCAACTCTAACAATAAGTTTTAAAATATCTCAAACTTAAAAAGCAATTATCTCTTAACATTAGTGAAAACTTGTTCATTTTTTACCTTTTAAATAAATACTTAAAACTTAATTATGCATTATAATAACCAATCCTTGCACTTCAGTAGTAATTGTCGAGGATATATATAGATTTTGTAAAAATTCAATAACCAGAATTGTTTTTATTTTAAATTGTGTCTGCATATAGAAATCAAATTCAAGGAGAGTTGTTATTTTGAGTAACAGTGCTAGATAAAAAATTGTAACTAAAAATAAATTATTGTCTTTATATTACATTTGAAACCCAAAAAATGTATTTTACAGAGCATCATGAAGGTCACTTGTCTTTGCTCCGTTCATCTCTTGTCAATAGTCGAACTCAAGGCATGGTGTATGATGACCTTGGAATGTCAGAATATGTTATTTTTAATGAAAATGCAATCAGTGATGGAGTAGACATGAAGACCAAGCAGAGAGCTGATATATTGGAATGTACGTTTTATTATGAAAGTGAAAGTCACTGTGTTAAAACGTTTCTGTATTTAAATATTTTATTTTATAGTCTTTTACTTATTTTGTTTTTATTTGTAATAGCTATAAATGATGTTAAATATCTAGTGATAGCTATGGTAATATTTATCATCAGGCATAAGTCATATTTTTCATCCTCCATTAGCTATATATATATCTTAGTCATGTCACTCATTCTACTATTGACATAACAAGTTAAACCTAAAATTTGTGTCCAGTTACTTATTTGACAAAGTGGGTCCTATGGATCTGAAAGAAAATTCTATTGATTAAATTGGGTTTTTTTCTGACTACAAATCTCAATTTTTGAAATATAATTGTAAATTTGTTATCCAGCCTTAGCTTTGATATTTCTATCTACAGCCTTTGTTGGTGCACTGTTTGTTGATAAAGACTTGGACTACTGCCGGACTTTCTGTGATGTCTGCTTTTTTCCCCGCCTGAAGGTCTGTTATATCATGCTAATCATGTTTTTATGGTCAGAGTAATAGACATTTTTAAAAATAATGTTTTAGATTTGAAGAATGATTTCTTGTGTCTGGAACAGTGTTTCCCACCATGAGGTGTCAGGTGACATGTCAGTAATTATGACGAAAACAGATGAAAACTGTAGATATCAGCTTTGAAAATGTGATTTAGATGTGGATACATTTTTAAACATTTCTGATAAGCTTTTTTCCTTTTAGTCATAATTGGCATATTCAGTTTTTAAGTTCTAAAGTTTGAATTGGAGTTTAAATAAATCAGTAATCCATTATTTTCAAGTTTTAAAATATTCTAAATTTGGGGCGGGAGTAGTGGGATTGCTAAACTAGTCTAAGAGGTACAGAAAATATTGGGAAACACTGGGCTAATAAGTCTAAGAGGTATAGAAAAGATTGGGAAACACTGGGCTAATAAGTCTAAGAGGTATAGAAAAGATTGGGAAACACTGGGCTAAAAAGCTGATGTTCAAACTGGATTCTTGCTACTATTACTAAGATTTTTTTTAAAAATGCTATTGGATAATTTTAGGATCCAGAATCTGGAATAAAGCCAATTGACAACTTTGATATTTATTGTTTAGTCTATAATTATTATTATCTACATGAATGACAAGGGGGGGGGAGGGTAGTAAATGAAACTTGTAAATGAATTTTACTTCTTTTAAATCAAAGACTGAAAACTTCATTGTGGTCTGAGGTTCTTTTAAATTTCAATCAACTAAATTTGTTTCTGCGTGATTCAATTTTAATAATTTTATTGTTCCATCTTTACGTATCTTGTATCATTATTTATTTACTCACACATTCTTGAAATTCAGCCCCTTATAAATAAACATTGTGGATAATTTTTCTTATTGGAACCCCATTCCTTTAGACTGCTTACAAAAGTTGTGGTCAGGGTAGTACTTTGTGTTATTGTAGGCTTCATATCATATACACATAATTGTTAGATGAACATGAAATTGTACTGAGATGATATTTGTAGGACTTTATCATGAACCAAGACTGGAATGACCCCAAGTCTCAGCTCCAGCAGTGTTGTCTGACCCTGAGAGAAGTCGGTGGAGGAGAACCAGATATTCCTGTCTACAAGTAGGTCAATCAACCCAGTTAGTATATCATCACTTTGATGAACACACGTCTGCTTGAGATTTAATTACGGCAATGATTTCTATACAATAATAACATGGTTCCATCAATACTTTTGTAAAATGATAAACTTTTGACCTCTACAAAAATAAACTGTACATGTTGCTAAAGTGACAGAGAGAGCATTTTTGTTCTTATATAGGGTCATTGAGTCTATTGGTCCAACTAACACGCGCAAGTATGTTGTTGCTGTGTATTTCCGTGGCAAGCGCCTGGCTAGGGGAACTGGACATAGCATTCAACAAGCTGAAATGGCAGCAGCTACACAAGCACTCAAGAAAAGAGCAGGTTTGATTACGATAGAATTCAACTTATAACTGACTTTTTGTTCCATTTTTTAAAGTAAATTATAACATTGTTGCAATCAACACTCAGACAAAAGCCATCTTAAAAAATGACTACTCAAAGTGTTCCATTTTTGAAATTTGATATTTACTTCAATTCATGACAGGACTGAAATGTGGTCAGATTTATTTTCATTCTTTTCCATGTTTTGGCACAGTCATGCCTTAATGTGAAGGAATACATTAAAAAATTCACAATTTTGTTTCTTGCTCCGAAAAGACAACTCTAGTTTGTGGGGCACGGTGGTCGAGTGGCATGCGCCCTCCGCTGGCGTACTGATGATCACGGCAAGGATTTATTCCTGGGGCCTAGGGCATCCCTGAGACCACCCCAGCTCCAAATGGGTACTTAACACTAGTTAGGGATATAAAAGGCGGCTGGGTAATGCGTGGAACCCTCATAGCTGTGGCCTGTGAGCACTGCATCACTTGCCAACAGACTGGGTTGGTCTGTGAACCCAATTATCTTCTGTATAGAATGAGCGTCTGTATAGATAATATGTGTCTAAATTCTAAATATACTGTTTTGTCTTTTTATAATTGATATAAACAAGACATAAAATGAATGGACTAATACATTTTTTTTGGTGGGGGGGAGGTGGGATAAATTTATAACTTTTAGTATTTACTTGGACTTTTTTATGTTTATAATTGCAGAGCTGTTCCCAATTCTGCAGCACCAAAGAAGATTTTTAGAGCGTATAAAAAAAGAGGATAAGACCAGTGATGATGATGGAGAGAGTCCCACAAAAAAAGCGAAAAGATCACGGCAAGTTCGAAGACGACGCCCAACTCAAAGCAAACAAAAAATGTAAATTGAAGAAAATATTTGTTTAATATTTGCTGCTGGTCATGGACTCACATGAAAATTACTTGATGAAATAAATGTAATATCTGATTTATTAAAATTTGTCAAAGTCAACAGTATACTTATATAATATGTTAATCAACTTCTACAGTCAGCCAATGATTCTTGCCCATGAGGATATAACCTGGTCTAATCAGATCTGTTTTTGCAGCTTCTTAACATTATCTGTCATTAAGCTTTTGACTTTCCATTTCTTAAAAGTCATGTGGACATGCAATCTCCCAATGGTACATTTTTGTTGTATTTCTCTGATACACTTCCAATTCCATAAAGGAAGAAATAACATTAATAATAAAAATAAATAAATAATTTATATAGCACTGTATCCTAGTAAGGAACTGGGCTCACAGCGCTTTACATGAAGGTGGTAACATACTTATAAATAAATAATTTATACCATAACATCCACATTAATTACAGTACATAAAACAAAAAGCTACATTAATCAAAAGAAATGGTGTTTCATTCATTTTGAAAATAAATTTTGAAAAGATGTGTTTTAAGTGCAGTCTTGAAGGACTTGGTTGTTTGAATGCTACAAATTTGTATTGGTAGAGGATTCCATTGTTTAGCTGGACAAAAAGAGAACGACCTTTCACCAAATGTTTTAGTGCATGTCTTAGGAACAGAGAGAATGCGTCTGTCTGCAGAAGAGCGTAGCTGACGAGTGAGTAAGCAGATTGTCAAAAGTTCAGTAAGATAAGAAGGGCATACGTTATAAAACAGAAAGAAGTTGTGACAGAGAACAGCCAGTTTGTAATCAACTCAGGCTTGTGTAGGTTGCCAATGAAGTGAGTAACGTAGCGGAGTAACATGGTCATGTTTTTTTCCCCTTAAGAACTAGTCCGGCAGCTGCATTTTCAACTTTCTGTAGATTTTCAATTTAATTTTAGGCACAACTGACAGAAGAGAATTGCAATAATCTATATGAGCAATGACTAATTCTGCATCTTACAAATAGAGAAAATTATACCATGTATTTTCACCAAAAAGTCTTGATTGATGTTTTGAGTGTAAGATTTTTACTTTTGGACATGTGTGCTGAAGACTTTTTTATTGTATTATTATTCATCTATTTATTTGCCATTCATTTGAAACAATGAATTAAAGCTTGAATTTCTTTTACAATTCATTTGAATTGGAGTCTCACTGAAAATCCTACATGTGGAAGAAATCAGCAGTCCCGAGCCTGCGCTCTTCATGGGGCTTCCCGGAAAACCCCCTCAGCCCTCTGGCCCCTAAGGGACGTAAAGACTGAGAAGCCCCCCCGGAGCGGTCGCTGCTACAAGCGGCCGCCTGGGCGTCCAGGGCACTGGGCCGAAAACGCCTCCCACTAAAGTGTGCCTCCCGAGGGAGGTGTGGAATTTCCCTACTGTGACTCGCTATCAACATAGTATCACTTTGGCGCCACCACGGCAAAGCTTACGAGTCCATATAGTTTAGATCGCCGCAAAGCTAAATATATCAACTCATAATCTTTCCATGCAGAGGGGACCCTACATCTAGATTATTAACTATTTATAACAGGTATTTCATAAGCAGATCCATACTTACAATTGTCTAACTTAATACCATCCAAGCTCTTGTTATTGTGCTTAAATCTTTAATTCTTTGGGGTTATATTGTTTACATTATTTAATTAATGTGTTTTTGTTTCATTAAATGTGTGCAAATTAAAAGAGGACAAGAAATTATTTACAACACTATGTTCTAGAAATATAAAATGAACTCAAATTAATTTTTGGTGATTTTTTTTTTTTTTGAATTGTATAAGTTTAATGGGTTCTGCATCTATAAATGAGGCTCTTTACCGTTTATGATTTTGCAGATATCAAAACATCTCTTGCATCTTTTATAAGAACATTGTGAACAATTATTTATTTGAATAAACCTGATTTGTGGTCTCACTGGCCTTAATTTAATGTCTTACAAAAATAGAAATTCATGCTGAAATTCAGTGCCATATTACTTTCCTTTTTAAA
This sequence comes from Radix auricularia, assembly GCA_002072015.1. Taxonomy (NCBI): domain Eukaryota; kingdom Metazoa; phylum Mollusca; class Gastropoda; family Lymnaeidae; genus Radix; species Radix auricularia. Next base: position 168,288 of record MUZC01004589.1, on the reverse strand, counting down.
TCCCTTATACTTATATTAACTTCACTGTCGGCTCTCTCTCTGTTTTGGTGAGTCGGGCAGAAAAACAAAAGTAAAAAATGACCCACTTTCTGTCATGCTATCGAGCTGAAATTTTGCACAAAGACTTGTGTCAACCAACAATGTATTGTATCAAAATTTCAGATCGATTGAATGTACCGTATTTAAATTAATGCATTTTTAGTTTATCTCTATATAACTGTATGGTAGCCGTCTGTTGACATCCACGTGTTTGCTGGAGTTTAGTCCAACCATCAGTGACCACACCCCCACCAGTCCCTGTCGTGTACCGTTGCCTAGGGTTTTAGGTCCCGAGGCTTACACTCCAACACTGTTGTACAATTAATGCAACTCAAGTCCTTTTCTCATCAACAATCTTTATTTACATTCACAGATCTTGTCGACTATGTACACTTCTGGTCTTCTCACTCACACATATCTCCGTGTCTCTCAGTTACAATCTAGCCCCGCTGTATAGTCCTACAGGCTAACACGGCAGCTCTAACAGCTGCGGTATTCTCGTGTTCTGACACCGGTGACTTGTCTACACCCCACCGCTCTCTACAACATAACTCCTTGTCCGTCCCCCACACATCGGGACACCCGAGTTATATATCCGTCGGCCTGGACCGACCTTGCGTGGCCTGAGCAATGCTCCACGTGAACTCCCCCCCCCGTGAATTCGTTCACAGATCAAACATGAGCTTGTGACCAGCCAAAAATACAACTTTAAAACGCAGTGGTTCTCATACCCCTGACAGTCCCCATTTTACAGCATTGAGAAGTTCGGTCGGTGAATGTTTGTCTCGTGGTGTATATTATTTTGAATATAATCAATACTTTTAGTTCTGTCTCACACATAATGGGATTTGTAGCCTATACTATAACTTTGTTTTTATGGGTTGTTTTTATTTAACTATAACCATAAGTAAGCACTATTTTCTATATACAAAATAAACAAGGACAGACAAATAGACTTACAAAATTAATTTATTTAGAGAAATTGGTGTTTTGTAAACATATGAACTTATTTTATTCATAGAGTAATGATGATACTTTAAAAACACATTCAGAAACAGTCATCACACCAGATCTTGTTGAGTACGCTCAAACACACTAAAATAGATATCACCCAAGTGCCCATCATACACTTGCTCAGCAGCAGTCAACACACCAGCACCTTTCACACACACAAACTGAAAACTTTAGAACCAGAAAGTGCCACACGCTCAGAAACAGTTAACACATCTGAAATTGCTTGTTAAGCAAATTAAACAAACTAAGGTTGGCAAACACCTTCAGACACTTAAATCTTTGTGTACAGGCGTAGTCGTGTGACTTGTGGCCGGCATTAAACAAGTTATTTCAGAAATATTTCCTCCTTTACTACTTCATTTTTTTAATAAGTAAATGTTCTCCCTAGCAGACGGCTTTTTGACATTCCCCTTTAGGAACTTTATGCCATAACATTTTGATTAATATAAAGAAAACAGAAATAAACATCCAAAGAAAGAAAAGCACTTATGAGTGCTTTCAATAATCCTTTCACAAATATTAAAAGCACCTAAATTTTATTTTTAGTTCAAAGATTTTCCACTGTTGTGTAGTACTGAGTACAATTACAAAGCAAAGTAAAAAAATGCCATTGAAAAAAAAAGAGCAGGAAGGTAAAAGAAAATGTGCCATTAACTAAATGAATTTATAAAAACTGAGTACAAAATACTGTTCTCAATGCAAACCAATCAGTTTATTAAATGGGAGGACAATTGAAATTAGTATTAAGTTATCAGACAGAAACTTCATGCACTGGACACATTAAATGGATTTTGTGTGTTTGCTTAAAAACTACTGCCATTAAAGTACTAGGACATAAAAATGCTAATTTATTTTGGCCAACTGAAATGACTAATGACTTTATCAAGCAGTACAGTCGGGTCACTGAATCAAATTTTCCACAAGGATTTAATATGCTAGTAATTTAAATTAAGATTCCTCACTTAAATGGCATTATTTCAGCACCTGTATCAACTATTAAACAAGCCAAGCAAACCACAACTGATGGTGAGACCATGATTCCCACATCTGTTGACATAGATAAGTACAAACAATTAACTTAGATAATTTTTACATTTATACAAGACCATAAACTGAAAATATTTACTTTCAAAGTGCCACTTGTGTCAGACAAGAGGCATTTGAAGCTATGGACAAGAGGCATCAGTGACTGCTTAGCCAGCAACTGTGGTCTGCAATTTTATAAACTGACCTAATTATAAACTAATATTACAGGTAACTTTGTATAAGGTTCACTTTCCACACAATTACTCACTAATTATAAGGGCATAAAATGATTCATACAGGCGCAGTTTAAGAATTTCCGTCAAATCCGAATTATCCAAACAGGATTTTCCCAAAGTTGAATAAAAAGATCAATAGTTTGCACATCATATGAGGCATCGTTCAAAATAAACATTTCCTATATGGCCTCCCCTCATTGACTTGGCCACATTTTGCTCAAACAGCCGTCGGTTGGTTTGAAGCACTTCAGCTGCCTCTTTGTTAAGTGGATCTTCTGGATTAGGCTCCTGGATGCAAAAATTTTGTTTATAGAAGTTATAGACATAATATTATGGACATCTATTAGGTGGTCTTATTGACATCTGCCGGATTCAGTTAGTATTGTAGACTTATAGCAGTAAGTTGTATGAATAGCATGGAAAAGTTATATACATATGCATTTTTCTTCAGTTTTTAAAGTACATTTGTGGTTGAGTATATTTGATGTCATTGTATTAATTTAATCGTTAAAATTTAACAATTAATTAAGAAATTAATCGTTCGTTTCAGCAGCCCTAATTATTTCATTTACTGTTGAGTCATGGAAGGGTGGCGAAGCTAAATTTTTTAAAAATTGTTGACCCTTTAATATTATAAAAAGGAGGTGGAAAAAAACTTACCAAAAACAAATATTGCAAACCATAAACTATTGAGTTGATTGTGAGAACTGGCTTCCAATCTTCCCTGTAAAAAATAAACAGAATTTATAAAAATAAAATTACTTTACAATAACCACTATTGGTTTCAAATAAATGCTTTACCTTATACCGATGGGGGAATTGATGTGATTTGAAAGCTGATTTTTAAATTCTTAACAGGTTTTTACAATTAGAGCTCAAGTACTTCAGAAAAGCATTGACAAATTTTATTCCTGCAATGTGGGTGTGGAAGTCATGGAAGAGTTCTTTAACTCCTTGAGGCATATTTGCATGGCGATACAGTTTCTCACAGCCATAACAGATAGAAAAAAGGAGACAGCAAGGAAAGATACTGTGAACTCAATCCAAGAGATCCCAGGCTATTGGAAGGTTGGGAGTAAGTTATGATATATTCTTTTATGAAAATGGTAAAAACACTTGAAAGGACAATCCGACTGATTCAGGCATGCAATGTTCTTGTGCAGGTGGTGCTTTGGATGCCTTAAAGTACATTGTTAGTTTGACATAAGTACTTTGTACCAGTTACTGTTTGTTTCATGTTTGATTAGCCTGAAAGAAATTTTCCCATGTTTTTGTAAACCTTTATTTCAGTTCAGGTGCTTTTACTTTTATTTGTTAATACAGTCATAGTCCAATTACAGAATGCTGTGATGTTTCATTCAACTCATCATCAATGGTTACTCTTTGGGACCGTGTTCTACCAAGGTAAGTGAAGCTGTTAACAACTTTAGGACTTTAGTCACTGACCTGAAATTCAGGCTTGATGGAAGGACTTGAGCAGTATATTGGTGCAGGACCTCAGCCTCCTTTGTGCTCAAAGTGAGACCAAATTTTCAGCAACCATCTGCCAAGTTAGGCATACTGAATTATATACATCAAGTTATAAGTCAGTGTCTTGGCACATTCGCCTGCATACAGAAAGTAGCTGATGATGTCAGCCCAAACTAAGGATTTAGATTTCATCTTATAATATCACCATCATTTCAAAAACTGATGTCGATATCAATGTATCACTCACTGAAACATGGAGGAGAAATCAACACCAAACAGTGATGGTGCCAGGAAGCAACCTTGTTAGACTCTATCAGTAATGGAACTTGACCTGACCCTTACTCACATAAATTGTCCTGCATTGCCATACCAAAGAAATAAACTTTTTAGGGAATTCATAATAGACAACAACTTCTAAAGACTTGTGCAGACAGTACATAGAGCCTAGGTGAGGACTATAGAATTGGTACACAGGGCAACACTACCAATTGTGTTCATTTATGATGAGGATAATAGCGAGTATCTTACCCACAATGGACAGTAAATTTATGCTATGGTATTTCATTCAGGAAAGGAGGTTTCCTTTGAATATTTATAGTGGACAAAAGCTGCATCCTTGAAATTCTGAGGTATTGTTTCTTGTTGCGACATCAATAAAAACAGTTGTTACTAACAGTGTTCTGGTCATATCATGTTCCCAATATACCCACAAGTATAAAAGTTGTCAAATAAAGTAATATTAATAGATAAAAGTATCCTATAACTTATTTTATAAAGTACTTTTAGTATCCATTTGCAGACTTTACCTCAAGATATTTAAACAAACATTTCCTTCCAGGTCTATATTCGGGTGGTACACCATTGTTTCACACTTTACTTTTGGTGGATCATGAGGATAACCTTGGCCTACTTTAAAACTAAATACAAAGCGTCCACCCCGATAAAACTCCTGTAAAAGAAAAAAATACATTTTAATTAATCATCAAAGCTCTTTAAGAACAAAATATAAGTATAAATCAATATTGGCTTACTAAAGAAATTTTATTTGTTTCGATTAAAGTAGGATATCTTTGAGGTATCTTTAAAATCTATCTTCTGAAAGTTTAAATAAAATCCGAGCAATATGAGTAAAATTTATCAAGCTAAAAATATTTGACACTCAACCTCATCTGGAGAAATAATGACTTTGAAGTTGAGGAGATCATCAGGATCTGGGAAATCAACCTGACAAGTTCTGGGTAGATTAAGCTCATTGATATCTGAAAATATAAATATTTTTTTTTAACAAAAAAAATAATCTCCTTAACAAAATGTGAAAAAATCTGTAATACTTTTTTTACTATTGTACAAATATGATATGGATAATTATCAGTTTTGGAACTACTTAAATAATAAAATTAATATACATTTTATGGAAATGTAGTTAGGCCTTTGGTAAGGATGAGTGAGGAGAAAAGTCAACTGTCTCACAAAGATATGTAGTTTACATTTGTTTTTTCATTAGGATGGGAAGGGGAAAACTAGGGGCCATCCTCGATAAATAAATTCAGCACCCCTTTCCCCATCCCAATATCACCATTTTTCAACAGAATTTGAGCATCCCCCACATTAGATAATCTCAAAATTATTTATGGATTACCCTTCTTACCATTCAACTGTGTATAGTGTCATTTAATAATTAATGACAATGATAAGAACATCTTATCTAAATAGTAAGTAGTCTAATTTAAGATTTTTAACTGTTAATTGGTCCTAAGAGCAAGACCAATCCTTTTTAATCTAGATTGCTAAATCATAAGTTCAATTAGTCCATATAATCTGTACAGAAGGAGGAGCGTCTGTAACATATATTATAAGATTTTTAAAAATACCACTTTTCATCACATTTCTTAGTGTGACTTATGAATGATATATATTCTTTTTATTTTGCAATTCATTGAGTTGCCAAGTAACACGTACGAGTATAAGCGACCGTAACATCCAAGCAACTATTATTATTATGTAAATCAAGTAGATAGTGAGCGGAAGTGTGAGTGTTACTAGAGTTATTCATTATTCATTGACCTGCTTCATTGGCTTCAATGCTAGAACATGGAAACATACCTCTCTACAACTAATAACCAGTTAGCTTTTTTTTTAACAGTTAACCAGTCCTCTCATACTAATACAAGTTTCCAATAGTCATCACAACCTTAAATTATATTAATTATTACTATGTATCAAGTCAAGTTCCTTAGACTTTGTGAAAAGTACAATTTACTAGTAATAGTATATTAGTAGTAATAGTCGCAGTTTAGTCTAGTACTGGTAGTTACTAGTAGTAGGCCTTGTATTCCTAGTATTCATTCAAACCTTGAAATAGGACTCGGAGAGACTTTAAAAAAAAACAACACACTATTGTTATGATAAATATTGTCTTATTGTTCAATCATACAGTGCCAGTACACTTCAGTACAGCCAACCAACTCAGCCAGAGCCAACCAACTCAGCCAGAGCCAACTATTGACTATTGTATGTGGTGGTAGACTAGAGTTAGAGTAACTAAGTTAGAGACACTGGAGTGTCTAGACCTAGGCTTAGACTAAGAAAACTTTAACAGAATATATTACTCTTTCAACTCATTTTAATGCCAACAAATGATTTTTAAAATACTATGTCTATTTAATTAGTGATAATTATAATTAAAAATTAAGTGCTTAGCTTACCTTTTTGGATTCTCAGCTGTGCAGCAGATGCTCTCTTACCCCGTTCAGGCGCATTCTCGCCGTCTTTTTTTTGCTGTTTCAGTGAAAATAATTTTATCATCTTGATGGTAAATAAAAAAGAAATATAAAAAAAGTTTAATTTTAAGCTTCAGCCCCCAATTTTTAATTCAATTTTTGTGGATGTACTGACTACTGTTTCAGCATAACACACACAATATTTTGGTGTTCTTATTTCAATGACGGAGTTCTATTAAAAGAGAAGTAGATTTAATACTCACTTCCGCTATCATGCAAAGCTACATTTGTCCTAGTTGCGTAGTAAAATTAAATATTTAACAAAGAAAGATGGAAATCATCCTTTTCATTTTTTTATTTTAATTTTATTGTTGTCAATTTAATAAGATTCTAAGAGAGATACCAATAAGTTAACAAATGCACATATTACTAAATAGAATAACATTTTCTGTAACAGATAAGATAAGATAAATTGATTATGTAATCATGATCTGGGGCAGTGGCGTAGCAATGGCAATGGGGGCTCTTTGCTAGGGGCCGCAAATTCCTCGTCGTTAATAAGCTTATGAGAATTGAAATTTGAAATGGAACTTTTGATCCAAATGGAATAAAAACAAAATAAGAAAGTAATAATAGAAATAAAGGAAATAACTTAAAGTATGTGAACGCATCTACTGCCAAAACTTCCATCTCCATATTGGAAATAACTTTTTCTGATACAAATGCTACTGAAATAAACAACCAAGAGGCTTAAGTAGTATGAGAATGTGACATTGACCTTCTGGAAACCTAAATGATTCTTCAAATTTGACAACCGATCCTATTTTAGAAGCGAAAATTCTGTATCCGATCCTTATCAAATATGAACCGAATAACCGATTGAATGCCAAGCGCGGCAAACTTCCGATTTTTAATAAGCTTCTAGAAATGAAAAATGCTTCAATAAATATTAATAAAATAGAAGAAAAAACAAGGTAATAAATAATAAAAGAAATGAAGTAACTATCTTAAAATATGTCAAAATTTCTGAAGCAAAAACATCATACTCCATCATAATCTTCTGATACGAATGCTGCTACACTTAAAAACAAACGGTTGAAGAATTATAAGAACTTGACAATGATGTGCTGGTATCTATAAATAGAAGGAATCAGAAGCCAGACCAAAAAAAAAGAAGAAACATAAAAACATACAATATGTTGTTGTTAAAGAAAACAACACACATATTAATATAAAACTCAAAGATATACCCACATCTCGGCGCAAACTCTATTACTGGCAGAGAGAAAATTTTAGAGCACTGGACTGAAGACTTTCAAGCTGTCCTAAACGGCAACACAACCATCAACGATCGTGCTATCAGTCGCCTCCCTCAACTACCAATAAATATAGCACTGGACGACCCCCCCCCCCCCCGCCAATAAAATTATTGAAACACAAAAGGCGATACATCTTCTATCATGTGACAAAGCTCCGGGTTCAGTTTCTATTCCAAACAGAAATATACAATAAATTAGGGAACGTGGCTTTCCTCGAAATACTAGTCGTGAATTTTTTTTATTGATCTGGCAGCAAGATTCATTACCCCAGGATTTCAAAGATCCTCTTATAATTCACATGTACAATCGCAAACACAAATTTCGTGCAGGTTCGGATCCAGGACAATGAAGAGGCTTCTGAACCCTTCCCAGTTTCTTATGGTGTAAAATGTAAAGCTAGGTTGCGTTATGGCCCCGACACCATTTAGTCCTTGTTCTCATCCATGCCGACAGAGGCCTTCAGGGATAATCAGCAATGATGAGCTGGACACTAGGTATCGCACTGATGGTCGCTTGTTTAATCTCAGGACCCAGGAGGCTTAAAGCAAAAACAAAAGGAAAAGCCAGACACCATCCTGGACATTCTCTTTGCTGACAACTAAGCCATCAGCGCTGGCTTAGAAGCACACTTGCAACGTAGCGTAGATACATTTTCCAGGGCCTGCTCAAACTATGAACTCACCATTATTACGATGAAGGCAGAAGTTCTGCACCAGCCAGCCCCAGATTTACTGAGCCTAAAATTATCATCAATGGCAACAAAATCAATGCAGTGAGTCCTTTTTCAATTGATGATGTTAAGATTCCTATTTTCGGACGAGAGAGGCCGTTTCATTGTCATTAGTCTGTGACGTATGCCCTTTGGAAGTGAGCAGTGCGTTCCTTAAGAGGGTTGCTCAGTCACTCAAGGGGCTGCCGGACATCACACCTGCGCAGTGTCAGTGGTGAACGACCCTATGGCCTGAGCCCCTTGAATTCAAGTTGAATCCAGGTTTGTGACTACGGCTGCCAGTGTACCCACACCTGTCACTTCGCCACGTGTCTGTCACCACAGGACTTGCGATGTGAATTTGTTTAAAGTGAGGAAGACTCTCGCCCAAAGCCATCGAATCCGCACCATGCGCTGCAGCAAGACGGCGGTGGTGGTGTTGGGTGCCATTAGCACCCACGTTGCTTTGTTGGGGATCGCCTCGTACCCGTTGGCTCATAGAAGATCCAGTGCACATACTAAACAAGTCTTCATGTGCTGGGTAGACAAATCCAATTTCAAAGAGATTTGTACCCCATCGGTTACCCTCACCTGGTTTAGCCGTTCAGTCGGAAATGTTTAGCGGGGTGTGGCCGATGAGCATGCTACAGCTACTTGGAGCCACAGGTGACAGCGGGCGCCAGGTTGGGACCAAAGCTGGCTAATTACCCCGGAGAGGAATACGACTGATCCCCAAACAAGGATAACCAATATATCCCAGGCACTATTTTCAAGTGAAAAGTACTTCTTAAGAAGCCATATGTGACTTTATTAAGCCAAAGTGCCAAAAAGATATACTGTAATACTGCTCAAGGTCTCATCCTGCATGGTTAGAGCTATACAAGTTACTCAATTTGTATGTTCAATTTCTTATATATTTTTTCAGGTGAATTACTTCAATTTATATTGCTATAACTTTATTTTCTGTCATTCATAGGCCCCTAAAAGTAAGTAGGTCCTAGGCACCGTGCCTGCTGTCCCTAATAGAAATAACAGCCTTGCCTATGCTTCCATGGTGCATGCATTTTGTTGTTGAGTCTTGAATATTTATAGTCTGTTTGTTTTCCTGTTTTGTTCAGGCAACCATTTACCGTCTGGACGCACTTGTTCCACCAACCAATATACGAGATGTCACAATATACTAGATGCCAAAATATACTAGATGTCACAATGTACAAGATGTCACAATATACTAGATGTCACAATATAGGCTACTAGATGTCACAATATACTAGATGCCAAAAAATACTAGATGTCACAATATACAAGATGTCACAATATAGACTACTAGATGTCACAATATACTAGATGCCAAAATATACTAGATGTCACAATGTACAAGATGTCACAATATAGGTTACTAGATGTCACAATATACAAGATGCCAAAATATACTAGATGTCACAATAAACAAGATGTCACAATATACTAGATGTCACAATATAC
>MUZC01004589.1:43624-146152 GCA_002072015.1 Radix auricularia | reverse complement strand
TTTATTTATTGTTTGTTTGTTTTTGTTTTTTTGGGCTGGGGTGGGGATCAAAGCTTTGTGATGTAACATTGGAGGGGGGGTCTAACTTTTTATGACGAGTTGGGGAGGGGGTGCAAAAGAGGTCAAAATTGCGTGACGTCATTGATGAACGGCCCGTAATAAAAAAATAAACAATAGTAATAATAAAAAGGTTTATGTCTTAAAGATTTACAATGAATCCAGACCTGGGAGGGGTTGATAAATTTGGATAATAAATTAAATAAAGGTGTCTAACATGAATCAGTGGCTTGAATGTCTAACATGAATCAGTGGCTTTAGTGTCTATCATGAATCAGTGGCTTGAATGTCTAACATGAATCAGTGGCTTTAGTGTCTACCCTATCATGAATCAGTGGCTTGAATGTCTAACATGAATCAGTGGCTTTAATGTCTAATATGAATCAGTGGCTTTTGTGGGTTTTCGCTAACATGCCCAGGCCGACCCGAGCAGACCAGTGGTGGGGTCTAAACTGTAAAAATCACAGTTTAGTGACTCAAATGCCCACCAAGCATTGCCCAACCAACTCTTACTTTAACAGACTAGACCACAACAGGGACTCGAACTGCCGTTATTACAGCCAAGCCTCTGCTGACGTCGTGTCCCGCGCTAGACATAGCCGGGGAGTTACGGGAGGCAAACGAGTCCCAGGTGAAGACAATGTTGTATGGTACTGCTCAGCAGATGGAGCAGGTTGCCCAAGTATTAGCCAAGGTCCTAAGAGATTAATCTCAGGCCTCAAGAATATGTGTTTAGTTTAATGGTACAGCCAGGTTTTTAGCTACATCGACTTTTACAGCTATCACCACACACAAAAGTTGCAGGTGTCTGGAAATGAAAACAGAAAGAAGATATCAAATTAGAACCATTTTCAATCATGTAGTAAATAGCTGAGATCCACGTTTTTTAAATTTTATCTATTAGCTAATGTTTTTTTTTAGCCACATCATCAAAATGCCTTCATAAATCCTGTTTTAAATATACTTTTGAGGGTTTGCGACTTAATTATTTTTTTTTAGTAGTATCTATTTATAATAGCTGAAGGTTTTGAAAATTCATTTCAAAATTGCTTACAAATAAAAAAAAAAAGAATATTTTTGGTTCAAAGATTAGAATTAGGATTTCCCAAGAAGGTCACTTGTTTAGATCATTTTACGGCGTAGTCTTTAAGTGACATAACGCATATGGGGGTGGGGGGGGGGTCCACACATTTGTGACGATGTATACGAGGCGGACGGAGTGTTTGAGAAAATAAATGTGACTTCACATCAGAATGCACAAATTTAAATAATAGTTCCACTTAAATATTTGATTGCTTACAATTTATTTAGAGTCGTTTAGCATATTAAAGTGCAGCCTTACACTAAATACATATTTAGATGACAAAAAAGTTATTTGAAACATGCTTATTTTCAAATAGAAAATACAGTGTATGGATGATTGGGGTGGGGGTGCAAAGTTTGTGACGTCATATTGGACGACGTGTGACGAGGGGTGATGGGGAACGAAAAATCTGCCAAATTTAATTCGCTTGACGTCATTTATGGACGGCCCCCACCCTATTTCAATTTTTTTAAACAGTCAACATTGGATAGAAAAAACAAATTACACAAACTATTTGTGTAGAAAACAATAAATTGGAGCTTTATTTATGATCTAATACAAAAAAATATTAAACTTTTCCAGGCCTTATATTCCATTACAGTTGATTCATACAACATAACACAATCAAGGGCACGCAATCAATAGAACAACGAAGCATTTAGTGAAAGGGAGATAATGTCACATAATTCTTGAATGCGAAAAAATGAGATTATTTCCCTTTACAACTTTCAAATCGATTGTTTAATAAATCCATATTTTTAGACTAAATTGTATTTCTGTAAGTATAATTCTATAAAAGATAACGTGTTTATATTCAAGTGTCATCTATACACAGTTTAAAAATTCATTTAGCTCAGCATTAAATGCTTAACGAAATTCAATATATTTAATTTAAAAAATTATTAAATAAAACAAACATATATTCACAAAGTGACGTCTTCTCTCGCGATATTTAATCAATTGTATCCGGAAGTGCGCACACAGTATGCGCGAATTTAATGTCATTAGGGAAGACTGCGGATTACGTGTTTCAGTAGAATCTATATTATATATTATCTTTTCGAATTTTGGTGTTAATTCTCCTCCTAATTAATTGTAAGTGTTATGATCAGTGTCGTCTTTTTTGTTTATCAATATATGGCATCTATTATACGCTAAAACTTGATGATAAGTGTCATGGAATCAATGGGAGATGACAAAATAGTCGATGAAACCAGCCTATTTATTATTATTATGATTATTACGGAGGAATGTGAATGTGTGGCCTTTGGCTTGGCATGTATGCGTAGTCTGATTGTGTAAATGAATAATTAAGGTTTGCTAATTGTAAGATTTCATATTGCATTCAGTGTTATAGTTATGCGGATAATTAGTAATTAAGTTTATTATTAAAATATAAATTATTATTAGGCCTAGCCTAATACTAATATTATATTGAATATATTGGCTTATTGCCATTGCCGAACCGAACTGACCAGTGACCAGGCACTTAGAGTTTTTAGACTTAACTTAATTAACTTAAATAATGTCACTTATTATTAAACCTTTTAAAGACATATACTTCATGTTAAATTAATATAATACTTGAAAATTAATTATTAATCACTAATTTTTGATTTAGGTGATTTGAGTTATAGTATTAAATACTAGGCCTAGTATTATAGTTACAGACAGTTAAAGTTAAAACCTTTAATCTTTAACTTTAAAATTCTATATATTAAAACCTTTTTAAGTTTAAGTGTTTGATTAAAAAAAATTCCTTTCACCTTTTCCACTTATACTTATACTACTGTTGTTGACTTCAGCTTATAAATGTTTGACAGGTGCTGAACTTCAGCGGCTGATGATGGAAACATTTTGAATTTCCTACAGTTGTTTTTCGAGTATTTAACGGATTTTATAATCTAAGACAGATACCTTCTTAGGAGGATTATTAAAGATGGTTTTGTCTCAGAGACAAAAAGATGAACTGTGAGTACCTATTAACCCATATTTTTTTATACTAAAAAGTTGAGACTATTAACATTAGGCCTAATATAAAATGTTACTACTTGTGGGGCAGTCCGTTTTTTTAAACTAACAAATATTTCAAATTTGATATAAAACACATGTGATGACAGTGATGTCACACATGGCCTGACATCTCCTCCTCCTTTCCACCCTTCCCCCAAACTGTCAAACATTCGTACACGCCCCTCCCTTGGTGCATGACATACTTTATGACGGCCCCTTGTGAGCCTTGTGTTTTTTCAACGTAAAGCTAAGAGACTAAAAATCTTTTAAATTTAAACAGTTTTTGAGCATTTTATATTAATAGCTTACTCAGTGGAAAGGAGTCTTGACTTTTAAAGGCCTCCGTCTTTTCTGATGATGAACGAGACATTGACTTTGACTTTTTGCTTTTATATATTTTTATTAAGGCTGGTACTATAAAAAAATAGTTTGATCAATCAGGAAGAAATTTCATAGATTTTTTTTGTTTTGTTATATTTTATAAGGCATATACAGATCCCGTTAAGTTGCGATTCATAATTTTGCTAAATCGGTTCAGTGGGGGTAATTCCATGGCTCCCAAATTTTGTGGCATAAAACAGCAAATTCATTCTGCTGTGCAAAAAATAAAATGCATGTATAAAAAAAATAAAAATATAAATGCACGTCTAAGGAAATAAAAATATAAATGCACGTCTAAAGAAATAATAATACGAGGGAAAAGTGTGTACGTAAAAATGTTTAAAATTATTAATAAATTGGAAAATTAAATTGAGAAATATTTTCTAAATTTTAATAAATCAAATTAATTTGAATAGATTAAAATTTGTAACAATTAAACTGATTAATGAATCGTTCATTTCCGCCGCCCTGATTTTTAAATCCTTTATATTAACTTCACCGTAGTCTCTTGGTCCGCATGGCGGAAAAACAAAAGTAAAAAATGACCCATTTCGCTTGATGCTATCAAGCTGAAATTTTGCACACAGACTCGTGTCACCTAACAATGCATTGTATCAAAATTTCAGATCTATCAAATGTAGTTCAATGTACCATAATAAAATTAATGCAATTTTAGTTTATCTCTATATAAATGTATAATGTATAAACGTAAGCTTTGCTGGGGTGGCACCAAAGTGATAGCGAGTCGAAGTAGGGAAAATTCCACCCCACCTTCGGGAGGAAAACTTAGTGGGAGGCGTTTTCGCCAGGCGGCTGCTTCTAGAAGTGACTGCTCGGGGGGGGGGGGCTTCTCAGCTTTTACGTCCCTTAGGGGGCCAGAGAGCTGAGGGAGTTTTCCGGGAAGCCCCATGAAGAGCGCAGGGTCGGGACTGCTGACTTTCTTCCACATGTAGGATTTCAGTTCTGTCTCATATATAAAGGATTTATAGTCAAAAACTTTGTTTTTACGGGTAGTTTAAAAATAAAAATATTTTGTACTCATATAAGCTCTGAATATTGTCCTGTTAATTTTAATTACAGTCCTACCTTAATCTCCTCCTAAAATGAAAAAGCACCATCCCAATGTTAGGGGTGCTGTGGTCGAGTGGCAACGCGCGCTTGGCTGGCGTACAGAGAGTTGGGGACTTGAGTCTGGTTGAAGGCTGGGTCTATTTTTCATAGCTAAGGGCAACCCCGAGTTTACCCAGCTTCGGTTGAGTACCCGTCATTAGTCATTAGTTGGGGAAGTAAAGGCAGCTGGGCATTGTGCTAGCCACACAATCCCTTGTATTCTGTGGCTATAAAAACTTGTGAACCCTGCTTCACTTACTCCAGCATGCAGAAATTTACTTTACCATCCCAATGTCTGGGTTTAGTTTCATGCATATTGACTTATGTACCTTTCAGACTATTATGCCATACCGGACTAAAAAGAAAATACTTGCTGCCCCTATCTAAATAATGGTCTATTTAAAATAAAGATGTAGCGTACAACATCTGACCTGGAGAGGGATGGGCGCCGCCAGTGTCTATTGAGCCCGAGAATGTTCTAATGGAAACATTAGAATCCCCTATGACCTTGAAAAAAGAGGTTATGGGACTAAAAAAAAAATGTACAACATTACCATTAAGATATTTAATGTTTGGCATTAAAATAGAGTACAGATCAGACACACCTGCTCACAGTATCAATGCGCCTGCTTCATTTCCCATATAATGTTATTGAACTGAGTTTTGTTAAAGATCATGAATATTAATATAATATTATACACTTGTTAAATATGATCCATTTCACAATTATACTGGGGTTTAGCATTTTTTAAAAGGGCATCACATGTCTTGAAAATATTGTAAAATAGTTAGGATTCAATGACAATTTTGAAAAAAGCAGTCACACCTCTTCAGAAGAGTATTTTGAACTGAATGCATGGAATTCGTTATTATAAAGTATAAAGGTTTCATTGTTTGCTAGGTATAGTTTCTTGGGTGATTATGCTTATTTCATGTAATACATTAATTTTTTAGTGTGGTGAAAATCTTGTTTTGTAATTGTTTTGCCATATATTTTATTTTACATTAGAATTTTCATTCCTTTAATTTTAATTTAAGGTCATTTCACACCACTGAAACTATGATATACCATTGTCAATCAATGGATGGTCTTTACCATTAGCAGACCAAAGTGCCACCATGTCTAAAAAAAAAAAAAGGACTTGATGTGTTTGGGTCTGCAACATCAAAGAAAACCAACTCCCTCCCAAAACCTATAATCCCCTGGTCTGTTGTCAATCAATGGTTCCTATGTCCTGCCACAGAGTCACAGGCAAACATGTCTGGGCCAGTGGGGGGAACGTCCAGTTTAAAATAAATTTAATTGGCACTACAAGATATTAATGAATGCATGTTAGTTTTATCAGGGGTAATATTTTTTAAATATCGAGAACAATTTGTATTTATACACAAGTCATTTATTCTGCTACGGTTGGGTTTTTGAAAGTTAAAAATTGACTTGTTTTAAAAATTTTGCAAACAGTTTTGCTATTATTTAGTTTGATCAGAATCTGTGGAATCACTTGTTTGCAACAGTATTATGATATGGTTGCTGGGTAATTGATAGTTATGAAATGGAAATGAAATTCTTATGTATAAAACTTAAAATATATAAATAAAATTGTTTTGAAAAGCCACAATATTTTTTAAAGATATCTAATGACCGATTTCAGTTTAAGAATAAGTATTTTAATATTCCTTTACATGAATGTAATTACGCTTTTAAAACATTAGATAAAATCAGTTTATTTAACGTCAGAGCACTATGGTTATTTCCAATGACATGTTTAAAAAAATCATATAAAGGTTACTTTGAATACATTAATTAATTATTAAGTCAAATTTATACTTTAAAAAATTAATCCAGCGATCAAGTCAATGATATTATCATTATAAGTTGTCCGGTAAAAGTGCTGTGTACTTCAGTCCAGTGCTGTATAGTGTATCTAATAGACCTGCCCATCACGTCGTATGCCAAGCATGTACTCCCCTTGTGTCTAGCCACCAACCCTCGCTGCCTCTCTCGTCTTCTATGACGTAAGTAGCAGGGATCGATTTGGAGTTGGGGCAATGTGTTCTGTCTTTGGTCCGTAGGGATATCTTTAGAGCCCATTAGAAATGACGATCGAACTTTTGAACAACGTCAAATCTGCTAATGTCTTGACAATGGAGAAGATGTAAAAAATGCTAAGACTTGGCCACATTTATATATTTTTTAAATATAACCCCATTTGTCTATAAATTTACATGCAAATTCACCGAACTCTCGGCAACAATGCAGCTTAGAGGGACGCTGGCCTGTAAACTAAATTTATATTTCTGGTTCCGTTAAGGTATTTATTTTGATAACGCTTAACAGACAAGACTTACAGCTTATAACTCTTCCCTCATGCTATGAGTCAGTAGCGGTGTTTGGGTTGCAGGATTACAGTTTCGTTAACTGTGTCTTTTGGTGGCCTATGATGACCACGACATTCGTTGTGAACGTACTTAGGATACCTTCTCATCTTCATTAACAAGTATTGAACTTGAGATTTGCTCTAATAACCATTACTTATCAGAAGCGCTGTAGTCTGGCGGTAGCGCGCTGGACTGTCGAACCCAGGCACGGGTTCGAGCCTCGGTGCTGGCAAGCCCTCACCCCCCCCCCCCCCCTTGGGCATTGTGCGAGCCACACAATCCCTTGCTCGTTAGTGGTGACTAAATGAAACTTGTGTACACTACTTCACTTGACCCATAGGGCGTCATGGTCTAAAATGAGTTATTGATTATATATATCATGTCAGCTACTCATGTGATTTCATATTTAATGTTGTGTAACTAATACAGCAGGTTTTCTAAAAGCTGGATAAATTCGTATAGATATAATATGCTGCTCACAGTTTGGAGTGAATGATGAACCTAATTATAGATTGTCATCTACTGATCACTCGTGCGAAAGAACAGCTATGCTATTGGGATCTACTTGTTTAAAGTAAATGGTAGCTTGGAACTGACAATGAAATATTTGATTTCGGCGTTAATATCGAAATAGTCTCTAACTACAATTCGTCCACTGAAAGCATTCGGGAATGTGAGGTGTGCTTTGAGTATATACTCAGCTAGGTGAGTAACGGATTCATCGAGGATGTTAATGATATGTTTGTGTAAGTCACGTTTCCCTGGCTGTGGCACTAAAGAAGAGGTCTTACTTTGGCGCTGATGATAAACATGTTTAGATGGGACGTCGCTTCTATACCCTCTACTTTTAATAACCCGATCAATAACCTATAAGATTGATTATATCGATGTTTGGCCGGCTGTCCGCCACTGGTGTCAAAGTTCTAGGAAGGCCGTGCAACTTGTCGTGAATAATGGTCACATGCTTTAGGTCTAGTCAAGGGTTCCCCGACTCCATGTCATCCCATTTCTCCGTCTTTGACATCGTGGGCGGTGGCAGGATTTTAAGCTACTTATGTTTCAAAATTGAATATTAGATAATCCAGGAAATAAAAAGTATTCTTAGGTACATATTTGGGAATGAGTTGATTTTAAAAATGTTTGACCACGGAAAAGCCCACGTGTTCATTTGTTGATATCTGGATCGAATGCTTTCTCCTATAGCGCTAATGCTTTCTATGCTAGACGAGCTTGATTGTGACGCTTTGATATTTGAATACGTATTTAAACAAAGTCTTCACATTTTTCTTAAATTGTTATTCTTCTTTGACATTCTTAAAAAAATTTCGGAAGACTGGTCTACCATTTTGGTGTCGCTGATTCCAAAGAGCGCACGCCAAATGACATCCTCCTCTGTCTATGCACTCTGAGAACGTTTAGTAGTGGCTGCGTTGAAGGTAGTAGCACCTCTAGAACTACATGTTCCGATGTATATTCCTTCAAATACTGCAGCGCTGATCCGTCCATACAGATGGTAACATAAAGTATGTGATCTATTCCTTCAACCATAGGAAGCCAGAGTAGATCCATAAGTGCCGGTTTAATTTGTCTGACCTTCTCTTGCTCAATACAATCCAGACTGAAGCATTTTGTCTATGCACTTGGTTTTGAGGCAAATCCCACAGCCTACTGTTGCAGTAAATCCAGTCTCGATTGTCTTAGGAAAACGCTACATTTGTTGTGTTGTCCCCGTTAAATTGCTCTAAATATTCAGATGCATGCTGAAAGAAAGGTTATAAAAGTAATCCATGTACATGCGCTCGCGATTTCTCACTTCCCGTCACTTACAGTTGAGGTCAGTTTACAGATTTTAACGGCCTTTAAATGTAGTTTCGGGCCTAGCATACTAACTTTTTTTTTCTTCTCCTAACGAATTCCTGATGAGGCCATTAAAATTTCACATACCTTTATTATGCGTGTCTCCATGTTGGTGCGAATGTCAAACGTACAGTGGTAAATGTGTATGTTTACAATCTTAAATGGACTGATTGAGGAGGATCTGGAATGTCTGTTCAAAGTTAAACCTTAAGTCAAGGCTCAAATACTGGGCCACAGTACTGGTCGCCGCCGTGCATGTATGACTCAGCCCCTGAAACTTGTAACAATCTGTCGTGATGGAGCACCAACGCCCGATACTCGGACCTCACCTCCACCAACCCCCAACTTAAATTAATCAACTGGTGGGAGACTGGTAGACGAACTCGCCCTATGTATAATGGTGTATCGATGGGGCGATTACTTTAATCAACTAACCCAATAAAGGATGTCAATAGCATCATCTGTAACAGTCTTTACTCCATATCGCGTGTGCTTATCACGATACTGAACTGCTAAACTGGTGTGGCCAGGCACACATGTTTTCTTTAAGAGTTTTAAGGAGTTAGGCTGATCACTTAATCAGATATACGTTTACGGGGTTTTAATTAAAAAAAACAACAACATATCAGATTAAAAATAGTTTGACATAGTTAATGCACGCCTTAATACGATGCATTTGCTTAACAAACATCAATAAATGGATAGACCATTTAATCAATAAATGGATAGACCATTTAATCAAGACTTCCTAACTTCACTTTTGTATGCGTGCTTGTCATCCTGGAATGACAGTACCGTACCGTAGTTAACACCACCAATAGTCACCTTGTTGACTTAAAACACTGACGTCACCGGATGGGACTTTTAGAGACCGGCCTGCATTCCTGCTTTCCATAACGGAACAATGTTCTCCTATTATACGTGCGAGAAGTAAAGGGGTGGTGGTGGCGATATAGTGTGTAAATCAGACATTATTCATTTTGTTTTAGAATTAGATACAATTCAAAATATACAATTATACAGTGTCTTTAATACTTGGATATACATATAGAATAAATGATGGAATTATAAAAAAATAACCTGTCGTTTATGTTGATTTCCGTAACTTTTTCTTGCTTTTTTTCTTTTATGACAGGGAAGTTTCATTACATCTTCTTTATTCAAGTTACCAAAGCACATCTTTTCATTTCATTAAAGAATATAGTCGCCAATATTGTCTGGGGAAAATGCGAAATAGTTGCTCACTGTTGGTCCATAGTTACCACACGGCAAACATTTTGTCCCTTGTTTCTAATCCTTGTAATTATGTGATCGCTGGTTGAGCTCTTACATTTTCGAAATGATTGATTCTTCCGAAGACACTGATAGCAAGGCCCAAGTTATTGAAACGTCTTTATCAGTTGATGACGTCATGTTCTTAGACCAGGTAAGAGGTGTTACAGATAGTGTGGCATTGAAACGATTTGGGTTCTCCTGGTCTGTTCCACTCCGACTCGCTGTGACCTTGATATAGCTGGTTGCCTTGTCCTGTATGAAGTCTCACTCTAGTACTTCTCTTTCTGGTTGATGTCTTCTGGAGTCTAACATTGCAGCTTTTAGCTCACCATTTTTCACCGAGGAAGGCCCTTTGCTGATAGCTGAGTTGTTCTAGTTCTGATGCGACTTTTTTCAAGCTTATTCAGTAGTTTTTTTTTCTACCAACCGGATGGCTGTCAAACCCCACTTTATCAAATAAATCTGTTTACAGTTTTACATGGAATGTATTTTGTACACGTTTTCTTAAGTTGCCTACAATGAATCTAGTCGATTGACACGTTTAAAGGTGAACGTGCGAACTTGTAGCGGTCAGTTTGTGTTGACTTGGACCATTCACCTCACCTCCATAAAGTTGAATGGGGAGTAAATAATATAATAGGTTTGAACTCTGGTGTTTTATCACTATAGTTGATAGTTAAATCTGTGTTAATGTTTAGTACTGGATGTCCGTCCCATCTTCTGTACACCCGGCCCCTCCATTCCGTTTTCTTTGTTCGTTTCCCCCAAGTAAACTCTACCGACCATTCCGCCAGGTGTACTTATTCGAGAGCCTCCAAGGTGAGAGGGTTGCCATATCATCTGGCTCGCTGTATCAGGCTCAACTTAAAAAAAATTGTATTAACGTTTTTAGGATGGGTGGGTTGGAAGTGGAGGTGTTAACAGCGGATGCAGGGTGTTTGTAACTAGACGTGAGAATGGGACGCTACGTCTACGTGCATGCTGTCCATCTTACAAATTAACACTTTACGATGACGTATGTTTCAATTGTACAAGAATAAGGGCTGACCACTTGTCGAGAGGCAAGTCGCTAGAGTTGCTAAGTAGCACTACAGTAGTAGTTGGGTGACCGTTGGTGTTTATTATTATCTTTTTTTGTTGGTCGGTGATAACTAGTTGCATGTTTGGTCTAAAACTAACCACAATGATAATATCTGTACGCCGACTGTTAAAGACACAATGTGACTATTGAGTTATCAAACCCTCTCTGCCTGTTGTTCCCCTGCCCTTCACCTGCAGATGGTAGCCTGGGAGCGGGAAATTGTGGCGGGTGTTTAATAAAGCCGCCAATTTATGCTAGGCGTTTGTATTACGTCACGCCATATCTTCCAGAAATAGCTGACCCCCCACCCAGCTCCGCTTACTGCCGATATATTCAAGAGCCTCCCCACCCGCCCGCTTTGCCATTGTCGATTCAAAAAGCCGTGGAGCAGGTATGGAATGGGGAGGCACGTACTGAATGGTTCAAGGAGACCAAGTAGTGGGAGAGTGGTGGGACCATTAACATCAAACTACTGGCAGTAGTTGGTTAGCCCGTTATTTTATAGACCTCCCGTCATAATGAAAATACACTTACACTCGCCACTCAGGTTTTAAGTAGATAACGAAATGCGGGAGAGCTGAAGTGTATCTCTACTGGCTGAGTACTAAATAAATATGGACAGGGCAATATATAATGTCAGGATCATACCTGTGTCTTACTAACTCAATTGCTAGTGATGTGCGGGGCTCCGGGGTTAACACATTTTCTGAAATGATTATCTGATTATGATTAATAAGAGATGACCAGATCCATTTTATTATATTTTTTTTAGACAGTGATCAATGATGAATACGTCAATATCAAATTACGTTGTAATTAAACATCGTAGTGGAGCAGCGTTGTTGGGTTCCTGGTATTCATTAATGACTACAGTATCTCCCATGCATGACAGAGTTGATTAAAAGTACATGCTTGTTCACATGGCATGTCAAATTGATAGCTCCGAGGGGTCTGCTTGCTCATATCCCCAGTTCTCCTGAAAAGAACAATGTGTGGTAGCTGTGAACAGACTTGTACGGTTACTGCTGTCGCTGTCAGTATTGTAATCATTGCTGGGCTTCTATCGTGTCAACACGCCATGGATGGCCTAATAAGGATTCATCGGAATAATGTCACTAATTTAATAACAGGCTTGTTGTCTTATCACACCCAGTCCCATGGTAGTAGCGTTAGAGGGGTAGGGACACAAGGCCTATGATATGAATCTAGCTTACATGCTTTGAAAGTTTGCATATTGAATATTTGTCATCATGTAAGTGTTGTTATTTAAGGGGAGGCAATTGTAATATATTTTGGAAGAATGGTTTTGCTATTCCGATAAAATCTGTCTTTTAAATCGTTTCCCCACTATATGAAATAAAAAGTAATTGTTGGTGGAATCCTAAGCACATTAGTATATTTATGTTGTCTTTGTAATTTAAAAATGATTTACATTATTTAAATTGCACACATCTGGTCTGATCATTAAACATGAACTGTCTTTTTAAAAAAATGTTCTTATTGTCTGCCAAAATAGTTGGAAATTATACACAATTTCAAAATACTTGTAGCCAGTATATTTTGTGTTTGGTTTGTGTAAACCGAATGTATGTAAGTCTAATACAGGTTTATTGCTTAGGCTTTTATTGTGGGTCATAACAATGTAATTTCCAAACATTTATTCCAATCTGTTAAAAAATTGTACAAAAGCCACCAAAAACTGTAGCAGCCTGAAAACTGTATAAATGAAAGAAAATTTTGAAAAAAATGTTACATTATATTCTGGCGTATAAGACGACTTCTTAACTCCTAAAAATCTTCTCAAAAGTCCAAGGATCATCTTATCGTATTTGTACCTGTTCATACAGTACAGCACCAGTACCATCATACAGTACAGCACCAGTACCATAATACAGTACAGTATACAAATGGCTAACAGTCAACGCCCCATCATGTCACCACCAGTAAGATGAAACAAATATGAAGCCAGTTTCAAACTTAAATTGTATGAGAAGAGGGTTGGTCTTATACCGCAAAAAAGCTTAAAGCTTTAAACCTATATTTTAACAGGGAAAGTAGAGGGTCATCTTGTACACCCCGTTGTCTTATACGCCGGAATATGATAAATATTTCTGTAATATATGTTAGTTTTCATCTAAATACGTTCAAACTTTGCGCTCTGGATTGACCCAATTTTCAAATATCTCACCTTTTCTGCTTACACACTTAAGCATACAAAATATTTTTCATTTCATAAGCTAACTTTAATAGCACATTTTCCTATTTTAAATATAAGGAAGAGTTTATTTACATTTAGTCTTGACAAAGTTATTAAAGCTACTTTCAGTGTTTAATTTACAGTATTGTTCACTGGAACTCGATATATTCACTCTAGAACAAATTTATTGACTGTTATGATTTTGACTGATGGTCATGTAATAAAAATACTGCTCATTACATTTGTTGTGTAGAATTTCAATGTACAGTTTTGTTTGATAAATAGTATGGAAATGTATACTGTCATACACCTTTCAAAACACCTAAAGGTTGTGTAAATTACATTTTGGCAGTTCATTTCAAAGACAAATAAAGGTAGATAGCATTAATGTGATGTACAATACTTTGATTGAAATCTCATATGCTTCAAACTCATTTCCTCTTTTATCATGAAAATTAATACTTGCTCTACCCTCTCCAATACCCAAACAACTTGTCTCAGCCAATCCTTAGTGCTCACTGAAGCTAAAAATAGGTTGACCTTTCTGTAAGTGTTTCTTTCAGCACATTCTCATTCTTAGTCTTGAAGACAAGCTGACTCTTGGTTTTTCATTTGTAATTTTCTTCACTAATACTTTTTTTAAGACAGATCCTTCGCATTTATATTTAGCAATTTTGTGTTTTATAAAGAATCATTATTATATACATATAATACTTATATGTTTATTAAAAATTTTGAATATGGTATGTTTTAACTTTGTCAAATTTCTTAATTAATTTTTTGATGTACACAATTCCCATGTCAAGTACTGTTTTCTGGTGTTCACATATCTATTTGAAAATTTGCTTCAGTTGAAATATATTGTCATTGGAAATTGATGAAAATAAAAAAAGCATGTGGTAAGGTCCTTGAGCAGGCCTATTCTCACTCAACTAGATTTTATATTAGATTGGATATCATTACCTTTAAAAAATATTTATCTTTGTTGTTGAAAGAAATTTTTATTTTTTTAATATATGAGGTAGTATAAAGAAATAAAATGAAAAGACGTAAACAAGGTAAGGGTTAGCCTGACAGGACGTAACAAAACATTGAACGTTTGGCAAAGAGCCTTTTTCAAAGGACCTTCAATAAATACACAAATAAAACGAATATAAAAAATAAAAAAAATAAAAATGAGTAACTTAGCCGCGGTGAAATCCAAAGAATCGAAGAAAGACGCTGGTCGGCTACTGCAGAACTGTACTATTTATTCCTGTACTAAGGAAAATTCTGATCCATTTTGAAAAATTAACAATTCTTTTAGTATAAATGCTTATGTAGTTAAAAATTCAGTGAGTCACTAAGTAATATGTAATAATGACTCTTTGAAATAAAATCTGGATCAGTTTCATTGAGAAGTTTTCTTTTTCATGCTACAGATAAAGAAACAATGCTAATAAAATGTTTTTATGCATGGAACCAGCTGAGACACTATTGATTTCCTACATTGTTTATAATTTTTTTTATACCTCAAAAAGGCTTATAAAACTAATGAAGTGAATAGATACATCTTTAAAAGATGCGCTGTTCTTAGAACTGTATGCAGTGGCTTGGGTACACTTCTGAGAATGTTAAACATTTATATTGTCTTTAACATATTTGTTTTTTGTTGTGACAAGTGTTTCTATTTTTTATTGGGCGTTATTAACTTTCTCGCTTGCTCCAATTTCAGAAACAAAGCTATAGCAGACTATCTGTACTCTAATGGCTTTCAGGGTGCATTGGAGCACTTTCAGAAAGAGGCTGGTATGGTAAGTTGTCATGAAGTAAAACTTTGCTTCAACAATTTTATTTTTATGTAAAACAAAATAATCAACTTAGTTTGTGAAAATGTTCAAATTTTCACCTCATTTTTTAACCTTTGTACTGTTTTTTTTAAAACCAAGGTGAGTGCTCCTTTTTACTGTTTTATTTTACTTAACAGTTTAGTGAATGCAGTTGAAACAATTTAGGTGTTAAATGTATTTTAGCGTGTATAAGTCAAGCTAATATTAAGTTCAAAAGTAAACAAAAAGAAAGATTTCGCAGAAACTGTAAATTATGCCTGAATGAAACAGCTTTTATTATGTACGTATTACTCTTATTGCATCATTTTGAATGGATATTTAGGAAGTGGTCTACCAATATTTCGACACCGATATCAGGGTATCAGCAATATCAGTATCGATAGCATGTATAGGTCACGATATTGATGTCTCCGATATTTCACTTTTTTACGTTATTTTCAGTAGTTTTATCATAAAATATTTCTGACATTATCAAATTTCTAATTACAACAAAGAAATTATATTTATTACATTTTGTTTTAGACTTTTATACAACATATAAAGAATTTGATTTTCTAATTTTACATAAATTATTTACTATTTAAAAATTGCTTTTAAAAAATATTCTGTATTTATAGTTTTTGCATTACTTCTGGTTTTGAAATAATGCATCCTTTTATTTTTTATACCTGCCATGTACAAGACGTGATGAATCAAATTTTAATTATAAATACATGTATTTATAAATTAATTTTAAAATTTTTTTCTTTTAGAAATGATAGGCTAAAAAAATGTAACAATAAAAGAACATGTTTTTTTTCTTCCAAATGTATATTAGTGAAATCAATTATATAAATAGCACCATGTGCTGCGGCTGCATATTACTACACTTTTAAGGAATTTAGGGTTACCCCCTATGACCACGAGGTTATATGATACACATACACACACACACACACAAAATATTGCATCAAAATTGGGGTAAGTGATTCAAACAAAAATGGGATCCCTTTATGCAACAGGATAATATTTAGCAATGTGATCCCATCAAAGTATGTTTGTTTTGCAATACTTAAATTGTAATTTGAATTGTCAAGTCAATCCAAAATTATCAAATAGTGTGTATGTATGTAATAAGCTTTCGAATCGTTGTCTATAAATATATTTTACAATAATTTCATGTATTTATATCTCAAGTACCCATTTAATTAATTGTTCTCATATACACATTGAAGTTTTTCAGAAGTATAATAAGATTGTGTGTTTATTATCAAAAGTTTAAACATAATAAACATTTTAAAAATAATTCAACTAATTTTTGTTTCTCTTTAATACAATTTTGAAACTTACACTTTTAGAGTAGTTTGTATGATTTAGCAGTTTACAAATATTTTGGATATTTTAGTATTTCTCACTAGGCATAATGGCTATAATAATTACTGCGTACTACAATACTTAATCATATCTCTCAGTAAATTAAATCCCTTCAAAAAATATATCAACAGTGTATAGTACCGCTTATCAGAAAGGTATAGTATTGGAATGTATACATGTAATTGGAAACAGCTTTCCAATGGACTATTGGGGATAATGTGACATCAATAACTGCTAGGCTTTTCTGTTATAACAACAGGATCATAAATGGGCTTGAAATCTGAAATGAAGTATGGAATCATATGAGGGCAAGGGATTCTATCAAAAAACAGGACCACTTTATACAATAGGATAATACTGAGCTATGGGATCCCATTAAACATATGTATTTTTTTAGGGGAAAGGGATTTTATTTAGGAATGAGATCCCATTACACAACGGAATTATAATGAGGTCTGTAATCTGAAAGACATGTGGAATCATATGGGTGGAAATGTATTTGACCAAGAACGGAATCCCATAAGGGATGGGATACAAAATGGATCCCTAATACTGGCCTGTGCGAAGCCAGGTATATAAGCTAGTTAATAAAAAAAAATTGATTTCAGAGAATTATACCCAAGAATTTTTGTGATTCCAGCCCCTATAGTTCACTCTAGGTAGAATAACCTTCAAATTTCTTGTGTGGCTTCTGAAAATTAAATAAGTGGCTATCAATTGCACAGCAGCATTCATGAACTATTGCCGCTTCCTATACAAGAGAAAAATAAAGACCTTTAAAGCCAGGCATTGAAAATAACGTGTATTAGTTTTACATTTTTAGGACTGCATATTTTATTTTGTTATAACTAAACATTGTTTAATCTTAAGAAAGCTATTCTTGTCATATTGATATAAAATACTAGTACTAGCAATTTATTTTCTTTACCGTGCGTTCACAGCCCCAAGAGTTAGAGAAGAAATTCAGTGGATTACTAGAAAAAAGATGGACTTCAGTAATCCGTTTACAAAAAAAGGTGAGTTGTTATTGTAATGTTGTCAAAATCTTCTTATAATACATGTAAATAAATTTGGGAAGTAATCAGTCTAAATTTTTTTATAAGATTAATTCAATCTCATGTAGGTCAAATGATCAAACTTGGGATAAACAACCAGTTAAAGAAGACTTCATATATAGTAATAAACAAACCATTTCTCTAATGCATAGTTAGGTGTTGAACTTATGAATTATACTTGGGTAAGTAATGGTTCATACATTTTGAAATGCAGAGTTCGAATTATTTCACTTTTTTAAAGTCATGTTAAACATCTTATTTGGGATGTATAAAAAATACATTGACATTCACAGGTCATGGACCTAGAAACAAAGTTAGCTGAAGCAGAGGAGGAGGTGAACAGTGGCGCTCCCACCAGAGATCGACGCTCCCCTGGAGAGTGGATCCCTCGGCCACCCGAACGCTACAGCCTGAATGGCCACCGCAGTCCTATTACACGTGTTGTGTTTCATCCAAGTTTCAGTGTCATGGTTTCGTGTAGTGAGGACGCTACAATCAGAGTGAGTGATGGCTAGATTAAAATCATTCTATTTCCCATAACTGATAGGTAGTCCATTTTGATTTAGATCTCCCTTTTTAATTACTGTCAAATTTCTCTTTGTTTAAATGTTTATAGTATGTGTGCTTTAGACTAAATAAAAACTGTCATTTAAAAATAAAATACAAGCCTTACAGGCATTTTTTGTTACATGTTCCTAGAGAATTTAAGCTTAATTTTAGAAATTTTACATCAAATCCAATAAAGGTTTGGGACTATGAAACTGGTGATTATGAAAGAACTTTGAAAGGTCACACAGACTCTGTCCAAGATGTTGCTTTTGACAGTGCAGGAAAATACCTTGGTAAGATTATTTTATGTTAATCAGATTAAAATGATTAGCTCAATAAATTGTCCCCTTTTTTCTTGTATATTTTGGAGCTTTGAATCATTTTTATCATGTTTTATTACTATTTTTCCTTTCTAGTTTCGTGTTCAGCAGATTTGAGTATAAAAATCTGGGACTTCAATGGTTTTGAATGCATCAAAACAATGATGGGTGAGTTTTAGTAGACTTTAAGGCAGGGAATCTGAAGTCTAGTTTTAAACAACTTATTATTAACATTTATTGAAGGAATCATTAGCTTTACGGGTAACATTTTATATTTAAAAAATTTACCCACTGTATTAAAATCTTATAGAAAATAGCTTACATCATCATACACAATTGAGTCATTATTATACTGTTAGACAAACCATTGTTAACAGAGTTCATCAAATTTTTTTCATAAGGTCATGATCATAATGTGTCGAGTGTGACTTTCATGCCATCTGGAGACTTTGTTGTGTCATCCTCCAGAGACAAAACTATCAAAATGTGGGAAGTGGCCACAGGGTAAGTGCTGTTGATTTCAATAGGTCAAGATGGGGCATTATTTTAAAGATAAAATCTGGGGCAAACAGATACTGATTTCACATACATAATTTTTCCTTTGTTCCCCTTGATTTTTTTTTTTTACATTGGTTGGCTCCTTTAAGTCAACACTTAGGAAAGCTTACACACACAAATTTTTGTACAGAACACACCCATGTATCTCTACTATTTCAATATGAATATTATCTGATGTACCACTGTAAACAACACTTGAAATGTAGGTGAAATATCATATATCATGTAGCTTGTCATTGTCACTAAATTTTAAGTTAAAATATAATCAAAATCTCAACATAAATAATATGTGTCCTGTAAAGCTTTACTACTTTTTCTCAGTCACTGTACTTGTGGTTTGAAGATAGTAAGAACATTTTTACAGACATAATCTTGGGTGATAAAACAATGTTTTTTTTCTATCTGCAGCTACTGTATAAAAACTTACACAGGCCACAGAGACTGGGTTCGTATGGTGAGAGTGTACCAAGACGGATCTCTCTTGGCCAGTTGCTCTAATGATCAGGTAAGTGGTCAGATACACAAACTTTGGCATGTTATTGAAGATTGGATTTAACTGTATGAAGTTCTCAAGTTATTGTTAATACAGTCGAAACCGCTTAAGTCGACGGCGTCGGGGAATGAAAAATGGCATCGAAATAACCGATGATCGAGTTAAAGCGAAAACCAATATGGCGGCAAAATATTAACATGCGCTTGAAATTTCTATATGTACGTGATGTGCGTTAATTAGTGATGGGACGATTAATCAGAATCGTATCGGAATGTCGGGACCCTATTTCTTCACGCTTTCTTAAGGTTGTTAAGACCGTTCGTTTTTAAAGACCGTTTAAGTTTAAATATAACGCCGTTTTGCGGTGATTCCCAGATTGAGCGATACTGTGCCTTCGAAGCGACTTGCTTGATTTTCCTTACAAGCTACACAAATAAGTAGCCTACACATCCCCTCATTGACCCCGAACCATTCTCTTCTGGACTCGGAATGGTCTATCGTGACCTATATATGACTCATGACAAAGAGAACTATCATCTTATATAAACGTTCACAAAAAAATTAGGTACTCCTTTTGAACTTTTGAACCTTCAACTTTGACATATTTTAATTAATTCTAACCAATAGTTAAATGGCTTTTGCACACGGCCACTTCTTATGAATGAAAAAATGAGAACAAAGCAGTAGTACAGTACATGTAATAGTCAAAATGAGGTTGAAGGATGAATGGTTGCCAATGACAACAAGTTTGGACACTGCACACGGTACATTTTATTATTCCATACGATCCCCTCAGCTTACAATTCCTTCGGTAACTTGATGCTAATAGGACTAACCAACAACAATGGTTTGGGAGATTGAGAGTAAACTGTCTGTAGTCTGTTATATTATATATTTTAAAATCTGGGGAGCCTTGCTTACAGTAAGCAGCCTATGATTTTGGTATCGTCCCATCACTAGCGTTAATAAATGATAATGTTCATGCACGTGTTTTTGGAGTTTTTTTAACAGCATTGCCGTTATTTGTTTGATGAAGCTATCGGCATGCTATAAAATTGTACATACATGTTTGCTAACAACAGAAGGTATATGTGCACCAACTGACAGCAGAAATTTACAAATTTAAAATAAAAACCAACGTCGATTATCGATAAAAACTTTTAATTTTCTCCAACACATCTCTGAAACTGGCGATTTAAGTTAGCAACACATGTCTCAGCGCAAGTGGGCTGTGACGAAAACGTCACCAGCACACATAGCAAGCTGATCGCATTGCCATGGTACCAAAAACAACACGGCGCTGAGAGCAAAAAGCAAGTGGGCTGTGACGTCACCAGCAGACACTGGTGAAACATTTTCAAAAGCTTGCGATTGGTCGAGTTAACCGATGTTAAGTGGCAAATTTGACCTTTTTTGTGCTCGTGTTATGAGGTTTCGGCGACTTAAAAAAATCGAATTAAACGACGAGAAAATACTAAGACAAAGAGAGAATTTGGCGGTTCCAAAAAAAAACGTCGACTTAATGGGGTGGTCGAGCTAAGCGAGCTCGAGGTAAGTGGGTTCCACTGTAATTGTGATTTACATTTGCTGTAGAACCAAGTTATGTCACCAGACTAGGAATGACCAAAAAAGTGCTGCATTAAGCGATGATCATGAAAACACAGTAAACAAAAACCAACATTCGCTTGACATTTCTTTATGTACATGATGTGCGCTAGTTAATGATTATGATAAATGTGCTATGTGTGATTCTGCAGGTGTTTTTTAACTCTTAAAGTCGCAGAAGGGTTTGCAATAAACTTCCGCCTCAGTCCAGTAAGGATTTCCTGTATTACGATCAACCGGTTATGAAATTAAAAAATTTGCGTAAAATACATTTATAATACTATTGTCATACTGACTTCATTTTTTAGGCTAAGAATGGTTATTTTACGCATCAAAAAGACCGTACTGGGTTTAAAACAATATTTACCTATAGTTCTGTACTATTATTTTAGTAATAAAGTATAGCGAAAACGTATCTTCGAAAAATAACCCGTTTAAAACTACCAAAAACCATCGCGAATCAAGTGATAACACTAGCGCGGGCAACGGCCGCCATTGCCGGAAGTCGAATACATCGTTTTTCAAGCATTGAAGAGTTTTTACTTTTCGAGATCTCATTTCTAACGAGAGTGGTATCTTGGGACGCATTATGATGCTTTACGGATAGTGGGAAGAGACGCATTACGACGCTTTGCGACTTAAAGAGTTAATATTTCATTTACACAATAGCATTGCCATGATTTGTTTGTTGAAATGATTGGCAATGATAAAAAAATTTGTTTAAAAAAAATTAAACTCTAGTAGTATTTGAGTCATAACTTTGCCAATGACATGACATAACTTCACACAGTAATTTTTGTATATTTATAAGGTTGATAACAGTTAACCAGTCCTTAGATCACAAGACAGGTCCTGTTTAATCTGGACAGTTTTACCATGACTTCAGTTTGTCTGTATGAGCGTATTACCCACAGTTCTTATTGAATGTGGTCAAGTCAAATCTATAAATGTGGCAAATTTAACTTTATTTTGTGCTAGAGATATTAGGGTTTAGTGACTTAAAAGAATCTACATAATAAATCGGAAAGTGCTTAGAAAAAGAGATAATTTAACATTCCATTTAAAAACGTTGATTTAATAGAGCTGGCAATTTAATTAGGATCCATTGTATGATGTCATCTTTATCAGTCCCATGACCGTTGCAGTCGTTGTTCACTTTCAAGTGGTAGCTGTCCCACAGTTGTTTGATGTCCTGAAAATGAAGTCTCTGATAATTTAATCTCTATTTCTAGACTGTCCGTGTCTGGGTGACGGCAACTAAAGAGTGTAAAGCAGAGCTCAGAGAACATGAACACGTTGTGGAATGTATAGCCTGGGCGCCAGACTCAGCACAGCCAGCCATAAATGAGGCTGCTGGGACTGAGGTCAGATGTACAAACATTTGAGATTCTTGATAATTGGATGAACTTGATTTCTCTTAAGCTATATTATGTCTTTTTTTTCCTACTTTAATGGAGGGGCGCATGATTTTCATTTATGTTAACTAACCCATATCATTTTTATTTTGTTAGTCTTACTTTTTAGGTGGACTTGTTAGTTCTTACTTTTTAGGTGGACTAGTTACTTTGGTAAAACTCCAAGTTCTAAAGATCTGTGCTGTGAGAACCATAGTTTTAAAATAAAGAAGCTTTCAAAATGTATATTTTGTCTTTGTTTTGTAGAGCAAGAGTGCCAAACGGTCTGGTCCATTCTTGCTGTCTGGCTCAAGAGATAAAACACTCAAAATGTGGGATGTTAGTGTAGGACTCTGTCTCTTTACTTTGGTAAGCTGATGACTGTGTTGATGGCTTTTACACTATTAGGCAGTGTTTCTCAACCAGTGTGTCATAAGCGTTGGACAAGTGGGCCAAAAATATAAATAAAGCTTAAATTTATTGTCTACTTACACAAATTGTTTGTGTACGTTGTTTTTTTAAATTAAAAAGCTTTATGCAGTCCCATTCTGTATGACAAGTGTGCCACAATGCTAAAAATATTACAAAATATAATTTATAATAAATTATTAAATTAACATTTTATACTTAACGCATTGGTTATTTTTTTAAAAAAAGGGAGTAGTTCTGTAAATTGGTTTGCATTTTTCTTAATTTTCATACATTTATTATAAGTACATCTATGTTGTACATTTGACAGTGGAGGAAAATAATGATGGATGAGAAACCTGTCTGTTCAAATTATTGGAAGCACAAAAATATTAACTCTAAAAGAGGAAGAGGATATTGCTTAATTGGATTCTAAATGAACAAAATACTTAAATATGCTTTTTCACTGGTATGCCTTCTGCTTTTCCAGCACCTCAATGTGCCTTGGTGTCAAAGAGGTTGAGAAGCACTGCCCTAAGGTTATTTCTAAAAGTGAAAGTAAAATATTTATCAAATCTTGCCTATGAACTTAATACTTTTTGTGACCTGTTTTTTTCCTTTGGTTACTTAAACTCAGACTGGCCATGACAACTGGATTCGGGGCATAGTCTTTCATCCAGGTGGTAAATTTATTCTCTCTGCATCTGATGACAAAACCATCAGAGTCTGGGACATACAGAACAAACGTAACCACAAGACATTGCTAGCACACCCACATTTCGTTACTTCTATTGGTAAGTGCTCATTCTGTCACCTAACTGATATTTAACTGGGTCAAAAATTGGTGCAGTATTTACTTTTTAACATTTTGATGAAAATTTCATCTGCTGCATCCACACCACCATGCTCGCCACTATTCCATTTTTTAAACTTCACATATATCGACCAAATATCATATATCCACAGACTCAAGATGCCATACTTAAAATAGAGATTTTTATATTCATTAATTTTAAAAACATCTTACACGACAAGGTTTTTCATTTTCTTTCTATAATGGCAAGTGTAAACCAGCACGTGAAAATGAGCATTTGTTAGATGTCAAACTTTAATAAAAATGTTTATAGTTGGACTTATGTACTTGAGCTATGTTTAAATTTTTTTATATTGGTGAAATGCAATTGTATATATTGTTTAATTTTGTCACCTCCAGATATGCACAGAAATGCCCCTTATGTGATCACAGGGAGTGTAGACCAGTCTGTGAAAGTATGGGAATGCCGCTAGGTGGCAGAATCTTAGTAAATAGACCAGTACCAAGAGTGAGCACCTACCAGCACCCCTAACAAGACAGAAGCCCACGGCTGTCTGACAAAGCTATATAAAAGTCATTGTTGTAGTAGTGCTTCATTTACAATTTACAATCAATATTTTTTAATATGTATGGTAACAATCATTTTCTAATTTGGCTGCCTCAAAGACCCTTCAGAAAAAAAACAAGCAAAAACATTCCTTTAAATTTGCTGGCCATTGACAAATGACTGACAAATCCGTACAAACTTACAGCTCTAGGAGTTTTATCACGTTTTTAAAAAAAAATTTGGTTTCTCCGTGCTACTTTTTTCTTTCCTGATCAAGCATTGAGGGGTTTTTTTATTACTGCTGATAGCCCACATTTTCCATTCTTTGGTAGAATATTAACTTATCTAGTCAGATTAAATATCTGCAAGATAGCAAGTATTCTGATGGTCTGGAAAATTACAAAAGGACATAATCCGATTTCTTGAATATAATGCAGGTGTCAAGTCATTTTCATAAGTGAATGATTTTTTTCCCGGGCTTGTAATGGTTCTTAATATAAACTTTCTCATGAAGAGCAGAAAAGAAATAAACAGAAGATATATTTGAAAGCAATTTCAGATATGTCAAGGACAAAAATCATCAACATGATATCACACTGAGAAGTGATCTAGTTTAAAATAATTTGAAACGAAAAGTTTTAATAAATTCTGCAGGGACACTTTTATAAATTGTGTGTTACCCTTATCTCCTTTCACACAAAAACTGTCTGTCCAGTGGCATGTGTGCCTCATTGTTTTTATTTGTGATATAAATGTACTTGGCATTTTTGGTGTTGATGTTTTTAACGTGCTGCTTTTGAAGTCACACATTTGTGGATGAAAATGTTCATGTATTTTCTCATGCACTCACATGTGCCACTCCCACGGCTTCAGAGCTTCTTTGTCTCTCCTAATACACACACCTTTTCCAACCCCTCACCCCTCAAGACTATGCTTTATCTGCTGTGCACTGGCTCTTTCATCAATCGGCAGTTAAACTGTTTCTTTTAAGCATTGCATTAAGAACAGATTCATATGTAAATTTATGGTTGATAAAAGCAACTATTTACTAAATGACATTTCAGATGTTCTATATAATTATCTGTTTTATTTCATGAATGGGTTATTTTAAGAGTTTCTAAAAAAATTAGAGTAACTTAACACAGCTTTTCCCTTGATCCCTGCCCACTTCAATGCGCTTTGAAGAAACTGACAACAGGATGCATTTGAACATATTCATGACATCTCAACGAGGCTCATTGTAACCTATTAAAAAAACAAATTACCCAAATTTACACAAAATATATTGTCAATTTGTTTTGATGGAACTGGAAATAAGGAGAAAGAAGATTTAGTCTAAAAATTACACAATGAATTTTATATGTGCATTGTGTTCCAACTTTGTTGAGAAAGCCAAAAACTTGAGAGTTGTGAACAACACTATTCATAGAGAAGACCAATCCACTTTGTGTGAATCTACTACCTCTGTGTTATGTGTCATGAATACAGTTATCACATGTAGAGAAGTGATCACTTTATCCCTATTGTATTGTGTGTTCAATAATCAAAATAATTGCTGTTGTAGTCATTTTCAACCTTTATTTTTTTCTTCTTTTACTAAAAATGTTGTTTATTTACCCTGGTTGACCCTTCTAAAAAAATATTTCTATATATTTAGTGATCTTTTAATTTCATGATGCTAGCTAGCATCAATGGTTAATCTGCTTCATGGAGAATGATGGTTTTGAAGACCTTACATTAAAATTTTTAATGAATTTAACATGGAAGGGATAGGGGAAATAGAAAGATAAAAAAAATATCCATCAGATAAATGTGTAAATTAAGGAAGGTTGTGCCATTGTTTCCAAAAGTAGGGGGCAGAACAGTCTCATGGTTTTGAGTTGACCTGTACTTGTCACTGTTCATCTTAGTTCATCCACTCAATAATGAATACATTTCATATTCCAGATTTGTAACCATTATATAATGGATACTTCTATTTTAGAGCAGCATAGCAAAGACATTCAAGAACACTAATGTCAAACTGTTTTTGTGGAAACAATTTAGAATAAGCCATACTTATTATCACTATATCATTACCCATCAATTATTTTCCAAGAATAAGCAGCAGATTCAGCCGAAAATTTACGGCTAACTTTCTGACATTTGATTTCTAAATTGTAAGGGTTAAGGCTAATTATGTTGTGTATAAATAGTTGATCCACTACAAATAATAGATTGAATTATTGCAGTCACACATGGCATTTGTTTACCTCAGTTGTATTATTATTGTAAGTGAAAGGATCTTTTACTTGACTTGAACCTATTCTCACCATCTTACTCAATGTATCTGAAACATTTACTTAATGGTTGGCTAAAAAAGACTAAGTGGTTTTCTACATTTGTTGTGGATCATAAATTATGATAGTTAACATCGCTGTTACAGTGATGCTGTTTCTTCTGATATCAGACTGACATTTCTGAGTATCATGGCATGAAATAAATGTAATATCACATCACTGGATTGCTACCTGAATGTGAACACATACATTTTCTTAAATTAATTACATAAAAAATTATCACAGATTTTTTTTGTCTCCAAAATAGTTAAGTATTAGAATTAGTTGGATACAATTTTGAATAATTTTTAAACCTTTTTTTAAAAAAAAAATTCTGCTGTAAACATAACTACTCGAATGAGAAACCTTATATAAATTCAATTTTTGCATCTATAAATGTACCGGTATGTTATTTTCAAAAGTAGCCAAAATATATCACTAAACAATTTTTGGGTTAGTTACATAAACCTTAAGGAAAAGATGTTTAGAAATATAACATGGCATTGGAGAACCTCGAGATATTTCACAAATTTAATTTAAGAATCTTATGTCCCTAAGATATGTTTCTCTCCTCACTCATTATTATGCAATGGCTTGTTCCTAAATGTCCTTTGTCCACAGTTGCTTTTTGTTTTTTAAGTTGGCTTGTAAATATTTCTTGTACATAGAGGCATAATTGCAAATAATATAATTATCTTTTTCTGTGTTGCATGAATGATTGCAAGGCTCATTGTTTGAGCATCAGTACTGAATGGCTAATGCACAGACATCTTTATACTCTCTGATTTAATGTCCCTGCTAACTCTTTGTATTTATTTATCCATTCAAAACCAATAGAGACTTATGTCTGAGTCTTAACTCATTTCAATTATAAATAAACATTTTTGGCAGACAGATGATCTGCAAACAACATAGTTATAATTTTCTTTTGTTGTTTATTAATATTTATTATTGTTTAATATTTTGTGCAAAAACAGGAAAATCGAATAAAACTTAAGAGCACTTAGAGCTCTGGATTCATAGACCTTAAAGAACTTTCTAAATTCATTAAGAATATTTGATTGGTACAAAGGAGGAATTGGTCTTCATCTTAATAGTTTTATCATCAAGTTAAAACAAAGCTCATCGTAAGTGTTTTTAGAAAGTGTCATATAAAGTGGACGTTTAATTGTGTAGCATATTCATCTGCTCGGGTACTCAGACATGTCATGTTTCAAAGAATGGCTGCCAATATTTACATGTAATCACCCGACGTAATGGGGATGTGACTGAGATGGTCTTGCCACGAATAAGTTAACACAGAGCTCATATTGTTCTTAAACAATCTTTTCAACTCAAAACACTTTTATGACAACCATACTTTTTAGTCTTGTTTGGGACAATCCTTGGTTCTAAATTGAGTATTTGAAAGACAAAAGTCAAATGAATTAGGTTTTACTCTGTTCACAGTATACCCAAATGAAGGTTACAGTGCAGATATGATTTCCTTAATTGGAATGATGTGTGAACACAATTGTAATCTCTCTTCTTGGCCAGTAGATAAATAATATGACTTGCACATTATCTCTGTGTGTTAAATGATCTTAGTAGATGGGCATGAAAATAACAATTATTGTGAATGTCCCATTTGAGAGAGTGAGTTCCTAATTCCAAATATAATCGGCATAAAATAAATTCCTGTTGTAAACCTCAATCTGCATTGTTAAGTTATTCTTTTTAAAATCGGAAAGGATACCAAGGAAAATTTCACAATTTTAAGTCACTTTTAATGACATAAAATGTGTACTTGATTTTTTTATATTTTTTGCCATCATCAATGAATTTATTGTTTTGAAGAAATATCAAATTGCAATGATCCGTCATATACTTATAGATTCGTTTCCCTTTTAAAACTGCTTTTTTCTTGCAATGTTCTAATGAGACAAGTGCTGGTCTTGTTGAGAATATCACTAGCAAAAATTTCTGTGCAATCAACTCATTCATGATTTTTTCGTTAACCTGTGAACATTTTGATGTAGCCTAGTGTGATAAAAGCCTCTTATTTGAAGGTATTCATTGACATTGTCTCATCTCAGCCCATCACTTTATTTAAAATCAATTTTTGTTTGTTTTGTTTCAAACATGTTCTGGCATTATAATCATGTTGACAACAATGTTTTCTGGTTATGTAATTGTAGTGATTAGAAATAATTCATATTGATTACTAAGGAGCAACTGATGATGAAGGTTGAGGTTGATTTAATTTTGTTACCCTTTGTGGCCCCAGAGGTTTAATACCAGACAATAAATAACAGGAAGCTTGTTTTTAAAAAGTGTATTAATAATTTATTAAGAACTAATACTTTTAATAACTGTTCGCTTAAAAAAAAAAAAGCTACTGCATAAATGATATTTATGAAGATTAATCTTGCTACCAAACGAACTTCATGTCTCACACTTTTGCCAAGCTAATTTCAAATGATAGGTAAATCGGGCAATTTAATTAAAACTTTCTATTTGAAAATCATACCTTTATCTTTAGCTGCACATTTCTTAACGAAATCTCTGATTATCTGAGAGGATGTTTGGTTAGATGTTGGAATGTTTGACATCACCCCTAATAAATGTTACCTCATTGGTTAATTTCTTAGGATTTCATCATTTACATCATTTTAAAGACAGTCATATGAATAGCAACCAAAGAATAAGGTTCCATTATATTCCTGGGATTGTAATATATGGATACATTTAGGCTACAATTAAATAGCTGGAAAATAGTCTGAAGACTTACAGCTATTGAAAATTAAACATTTAAATAGCAAATGTTATAAAAAATAAATTCATGAACTTTTAATAAAGCTAATTGTTTAGGATTTGGCAGCAGTATGGTATTGATGCATTCATGAAGCTTTTATATTATATTTATAAAAACTGTACTCAAGAATGAAAGAGATACGGGGCTTGTTTTACAAATAAATGAATGAGTCAATATGAAAAAAGACTAGAGAAAGGGGAATACAAAAAGAATTGTATATGCAGGTTATAACAGTTTTAACATTTTTGTTTGAATGTTCATGCCTAAGTATGAATTAATTTAAACTTAAGGAGTAGTTTTCTGGATTTTATTCATGGTGGCTTATCACATGACTCTCTATAATAAATAAAGTACACATGAATCATGTGTCTCCCTCTGTTATGAGGAGAAAATAACCATCATCCCTCACCTTTCACCTACCACTTATTATTTTGTCCAAAGTTATCATTATGTGCTTTCTATGTTAGATGTTTTCAAATTCCAGCCAATGCTATCTGTTCTTTACAAAATAATTTATTTGCATTTCCCCGTATATTTAGTTGTGTGGTTGGCAAATGTATGCTTTGAGTTTTCCTATTTTGAAAAATAACAATGTGCTTTTCCTCCAATTCTTAAAATTAAAAATGATTTTTAAAAAAAAAATTTGGCCCTACAAACCAGACAAATTTGGCTAGAAAGTTGTTGGAACCAGTTGGTGTTAGTTTCATGACATCTATAGCTAATAATTATAGTTATTTCCAATGAGTATTTAAATAAATTCCTATTTATAAATGCTGAAAAAAAGTGAAAGCAAATTAATTGAACATTTAAAATAAAACTTTCAGGAGACTATTTCCCGCCCCCAACATTTTTAATAATGCATTGATTTAAACCACACTTTAAATTATTTTTTCCCAACTCGCCTCAGTATTTGCTTTTTTTTTTGGTCAATGTTATGAAATTTGATAACTGACTTTTTAAAGTTTGTAGCAATGCACTAAAATACATGTAAAAAAACTTAATTGAATAGATTCCATTAAGAAAGAGTTGAATTTTAAATTTTATTCCAATCAGTCTCTGCTTTTTAAGATCATCTTCCTGGCAATGTTTTATTATCTGTTAAACTTATTAAACTTGTGTAGCTACAAATTCAGCTACCAATCGTGGTTTGTATGTACAGGAGTGAAATGATCTGAAGAATGATAGATGAGTGAGTGTGAGCAGAATTGACCCCATTATTTATTTCAGTGCTCTTAAGGTTTTGACTTCTTGTTTAAAAAAAGCTTTTGAAAGCAATGGATTGATTTTTATGGCTACCACATAAATAGACACATGGATACCTTTCAGAAATAATCTGTACAAAAATGTTATTTTTTGCTAATGCATGTAGATGCAATGTTTTAAATTTAAGTTTAAAAAAAAAATTATATTGCCATGGTTTGATATTTATTTTTAAGTTAAGAAACACCAAAAAATTCCTAAAATTAATTTTTATAAAAATGCAGTTTGTATTTAAAGTTGGACACATGGGAAAGTGTTGTGATTTGTGTTGAAATATGATTAGCATTACAATTTTGTCTTAAATATTAGCAACATTTGTATGAGAAATAACGTTTACTTAGTGATTCACTAACATGGTGATTTACTTTTAACACTTAATACAGCAATCCTTTTCTATGGAATATAACAGCATAACAGTTTTCACTGCCAGTTTAAAGAAATTAAAATGTTTCATGATAATTAAGAACCGGCAATTTAATAATTTAACCTTATGTTTGAAAACTGTTATTGAATGCTTTGATGCTTTTTCCTATTGATACATTTTGCATTGTAATTTTTTAAATTAAGATAATAAAAAAATAATTGAGCATCAAGTTTCTCATCGCTATCATAATGATATACCTCACCTCCTTGGCATGAGCATATTTGATTTTAAAACAAAGTTTGAAATAATTAAAATACAAGATAATGCTAAAAATTTTAAATTACTGTTAATGTATCCATGTTTAAACTTTAACACTCCATTCTCATTTTTATTAGCTTGTTAGCAAATATCCAACAAGAAAAAGCAAAGGAAAAAAAAATAGTTTTCAATTTTTCTTTTAAGGCAACAACAGCCTTATCTCACATTCAACTTCGCTACTGTATTAATGTTACCCCCCTTAATCATTCAAGAACTTTTCTCTTTCAGTTATGCTCATTTTTAAAAAAAAATCAATACTTAAGTTTAAAATAAAACATGATCAGTTTCATTCAGGAGAATATATTGGAAAGGTATCAGTAAAGAACTTAAAAGATTTTTATCAGGGAAAAATCATCTCAGAGAAGATTAATATTCTTTTAAGCCATAAGTTTTAAATAATGAATTTTAAAATGAAGCAGCAATGACACAGATGATGAACAATTAAAACACACAAAACTAGAAATATTATCTCCCAGGTGAGTTCATGAGCTTGATTCATTCCAGAGCTGAGACTTGATCACAAGACAGGAGTGTGGAGTTGGGGAAGGAAACTGAGCTTTCGAAAGTTTTTATTGGTTTCCAACCCATGTAGCCCTATACTTTTGCCAGTGACCCCTTGAAATATCAGAGCCTGTTGTAAATAGGACATTTTAAGGGGCTCTACAATTTGTGTCACCAAAAAGAATTGGGGTCTAGCCTCAACTCTGAAATTTTTCTTTGACCTTAATATATTTTGATATTGAAATTGTTAAACCAATTGTAACTAAACTTGTCTTGAATGCTTTTGTCAGTGAGCTCATTTTGGTGTTAAACTCAATATTATCATCAATAATATTTACTGTGTGTAACTTTTTTTTGTTGCCTAATTGCTGATTATAGTCAGTCAATAAATAGCTCTATAAAAATATATAGCTTTGTATGTTGCTGTTTTTTCTAGAGCCGACGGTTTTGAACTTGTAAAGAAAATGGTTGCTATTGATGCATTGATCATCTTAAAACAATAAAAAAAATTCCAGAAACGTTTTCCCAACTCAACTATGGCCACCACTTAAATTGCGTAAATTCACAATATTCAACTAATTCTGCCTCAGAATCCTGAATTGTACAATAACA
This sequence comes from Radix auricularia, assembly GCA_002072015.1. Classification (NCBI taxonomy): domain Eukaryota; kingdom Metazoa; phylum Mollusca; class Gastropoda; family Lymnaeidae; genus Radix; species Radix auricularia. The sequence goes on along the minus strand of MUZC01004589.1, from coordinate 113,626 downwards.
ATTGCAACATGACATAAGTCATGGAATGTTGAAAATTGAAGCTGAATAAATATCATGATGGTTTTACAGTTAAAGTTACAGTAATTAAAAAAAATCACTTGCATCACTTGTCACCTGGCCTCTGAGCACTTCTCAAACTCCAAAATCAGGTGTTGACAATTTAGGAAGTTACAACTTGTAAAGTCAAGAACATAATTTTTTAATTAAATAGTTAATCTTTATATTTAAAAAGAAAAAAAAAATAATATCCAGTTTCAATCATACAACACAACATAAATTTGAAAACATATAAAAAGTTTATTAAGATTTTTGGATATACCACAAACATTTAAATATTTTCTGCTATATGATATCCAGTAAACTGAATAAAAAGTGTAATAAAATATTTATTGCAGCGCATGGATAAGCAAATGAGAGGAACTATTAAACATTTAGCCCTTGCTAACTGACTAAGACACATGAGCTTTCACTTCCAGAGTGTAAACTGAAATATTAATTCAAACTGACTTATTGGAATGATAAAAAAAAAGTAAAAAATAGAGTTCAATAAACAGAAAATTACATTAGTAAATTAGTTTAATTAACTTTAATTTCAAATTAATATATGAATATTAAGCATTTTAACAACTAACTTTTGTCATATAAAGTTAATTAATGAGTGATTAGAAATTTCATTAATATGTAAATTAAAGAAAAATAAGGTAATTTTAAAAATAAAGCTGTTCACTCATCTCACAGAGAAATTAACTATAAATGATATAGCATTTTAAAAAATTCCTGTGTTTTCACTTCGACTTGAACTGGATACCTTCAGCTGAAAAGAACTGACTACCTCCAGCTTAAAAGGAATGCAATCACTTTTTCTACCATTTTTTTTATTGTAATAGAAAACATTTTAGTATCAATGATAGAAGAATGCTCGCTTTTCTATGAATAATATTAATTTAAAAAAAAAAAAAAAGCAGTTCAAGTAATGTGAAATTATTTGGAACAAAAATTCTATTATTTATTAAATTTTAAAAAAAAAGATATATTTTAATTGCCAGTGAGTGTGGCAAAGCGGCAAGATTCCTGCTGCACAGGTTGGTGACTTACAATAGAGTGGGAAACAATTAAGTTTTGTTATAATTATTTTATGTACACAACACATGAAATATATTTTAAAAAACACATTTAATTTTTAGTTACAATATTTTAAATTCTAAGAAATCATATATTTTGGAAGGTTAATTAAATATCTGATTTTCATGAAATGAAATTTTTTTAAAAACAAATCTTAAAATGAATATTTCTGAATATCAGGTACCTTCAAGATAAATTGTAAGTTTGTAGATCATGACGAAATTCTCAAACAAATATCAAAGCTATACATAAAACACAGGTCTAATAGATATACCACGGAATGTGTTCTTACCATATACAATTTACATAAAATAGATTCATATACAAAGTTACAATGTATTTTAGATCACAAGAAATTTAATTTAATTATTTGTTGTTTTAATTGTTTTTATGGTGCAAATGCAATTATTTGTCAAACATACCACATATAATTTTAACTCCTAATCTACTAGCATGAGTCTGCATGAGTAAAATTAATTTTGAATTCTGAAAGCCACCCTCTGACCAAATGCTCAGTTCATTAGCCAGCCCAACTTATTGCGAAGAAAAAAAATTAAAATATTGTCTTTAGTGAATAATGGTTTTATAGAATTAAATATGTCAAAAGTAAAGCAAAAGAAGCAGTAACAAACTTTAGCTTATGCAAAAATATATAATCTTCTTTGTCACTCAAGTACTTAAAGATTTTTATAAGTAAATAAGATAATGTTTTAAGTAGGGCTGTTATCGATTAAATTAAATTTAATCGTTAACTTTCGAAAAATTATCGATTAATTAATCGATAATTTTGTTAAAGCTAAAAAAATAAGATGTATGACGTCATTAAACTTAAAATTTCAAAGGAAGTAACCAAAACAGGAAATTTTTTTTTTTTATTGAGTTTTTTTATAAAACAAAAGTAAGCACCAAAAAAAAAGTTAGATAACGTATTAAAGTTTAGGAATTTGGATGAAAATTTCAAACTAATTTTAAAATAAAAAAACAATTCAGCTATATAGAAATTGTTTGATGATAAAGCAAGTGATTCAAAAGTTATGATTTTTTTTCCTCTAAAACCTCATTATCATTTTTTCCACTATGTTGTTTTTCTTCAAATTATATGCCCTTTTATGGCATGTTTAAAATTGATCATAACTTAAGTATTTAATTTAATTCAAATTTAAAAATATAATATTATTACAAGATATATTTAAATATAAGTTGTTCAATATAATGTAGACTATCTAAATGAAGTTTAATTTAGTTATTGTTAATAAATTAAAAACAATGTTTTTTTTTTTTTATATCATTGTCCTTACAAAACAGGTTTTTATAAAGTTTACACTTTGGACAACTCCTTTTTAAATGGAGAAGTTTGTACGCAAAACAACAACAAACTATTAATAATTATAATTAATTAATATAATAGTCCAAGTCACTGGATCTGGAACGCTGAGGAGCGATGTACGACAGTCTACAGCAGTTAGTTTAGTTGAAAAATCGTGTGTTGATGAGCGCTGTAAAAATATTTAATATGATGACGTCATTGTTTGGTGTGCATCGGTGCGCAAAATACAACCCCTATTATTAAATACTTTGCTACATTTCAGAAAGTTTAATATTTAGTATTTATCAAAAAAGGACAAGTTAGTTGGGCTTTGAAAAAGGTTGGCGCCGTAGGCGCCCTAAAAAAAGTAGGCGCCGCAGGTGCCACGGCGCCCCGGCACAATCTAGTAAATAATATAATAGTCCAAGTCACTGGATCTGGAACGCTGAGGAGCGATGTACGACAGTCTACAGCAGTTAGTTTAGTTGAAAAATCGTGTGTTGATGAGCGCTGTAAAAATATTTAATATGATGATGTCATTGTTTGGTGTGCATCGGTGCGCAAAATACAACCCCTATTATTAAATACTTTGCGTACATTTCAGAAAGTTTAATATTTCATATTTATCAAAAAAGGACAAGTTAGTTGGTCTTTTGAAAAAGGTTGGCGCCGTAGGCGCCCAAAAAAAAGGGGGCGCCCAGGCACAATCTAGTTATTAATAATTAATTATTTACTAATTAATCGAAAAAAAAATTAAAACATTTTCTTTAATTTTAATAGCTATTTTATCTATTAAATTTTTTTAATCGATAAAGAAAATTACCGATTAATCGAGAAATTAATCGGTAATTTTTGCAGCCCTAGTTTTAAGATGGCCAATTTTTCCAACACAATGCCATATTTAATTTCATAATTTATTAACTAAACCAGATTCAGGTGCTGAAACCATTATTAAACTTTGAATCTCTTTGAACTTGGGATGATTTTTATCCCCTACCAATTGTAGAAGGACAGCTTCGCTGGTAGTGACAGTAGCACCAATCTGACGAAATCGCTAGAAAAGTAGAAAAAATCTTGGATTTTGGACATCAAAAATGATTAATCTAACATAATTGACAACAACAAGTTTATACTTTTAACTTTGTATTCTAAGGTATGTAACTCATTAATTAAAATAAAAAAATGTCCCAGAGTCCCATATAATTATCTCCAAAACATCAGATAGATGATAAAGTTGAAGAGGTGTTTGGTGTGTTCTTTTTCTTTATGAAACATATTTTCAAAGTTGAGGCAGTGTTTGTATTATGATGTAGCAATGTGCAACTAGTATAAGTGATTAAACATTTAAAATACTTTCACAAGCATCCTAAGTAGATAGATCTGGATCACTTGCTCCAAGATTCATATAATTTTCTATCACACAAACTATACACAAAATTCTCTACACTTCTACTCATGTTCGAATGACGTCAACAAAACTGATAATGAAAATAGTTGTGTTTGTCAAAATACTGTTCTCTGAAGTATCTGGCCCAGAACCCATTCCAATTTGACTATGTTACCAATTAAGGAAATTAATTGCTCACATCTGCACTGTACTGTCAAACGTTAGAAAAGAACCAATTAGATAACATACTACCTCTAGAGCAAATATCCTATCCATCTGGCTTCTTGATGAAACTGCGTCAGCTACTACATACACTTCAATATTTCTATTTAAAAGGTCTATGACTGTTTGTTGAATGCACACATGGGTCTGAAATAAAAGAGAGGACACATTGGAAGCAACTTTTATGTATTTGATGCAATGACATTGGAATTAAGCAAAACTATGATCGGCACATAAACTATAGAATTTCTTGCAAGTATAGGCATTATAGCTACAAATATTGTAAGGCTTTTAAAAATTTAACTATGACTTATGATAGCTTTAACACATTTTCTTATTGGAACAAACATTTAGAAATGATTTAAATACAAAATACTTGTAAGAATGCTAATAAATAAATAAATGGTCCAGCATTGACTTGGTCAGATTACATTTTACTGTATAATATGGTTGTGTTATTATGATTGTGAGAACTCTGAAATCTTTTAATATGTTAGTATCTTATACCTAGCATTACCAAATTACTGATGTTAGAAATTTGAAATTTATCACCATTTCATAGGAGAGTAAAAATAAAAATATCCAGCTTTAATACCTCAATCCCACATAAAATAACATGTCGAACATGACCTCCACGCAGAGTCTTGAGCACTTCTTCAACTTCTGGTATAATCATGCTGAACTTGGTTTTAGGGAAAACATTGACTGCATTTGTTATGTTAACTTCTGGAACTGTGCGTCCAAGGCCATCTGGATACTTTTGTAAAAGCAATGTTAATTTTGTTACCCATGAAAATAAAAAATAATTTCCCCATTTTTAATCAGCCATTGACAGAGAATAAAATGTTCACTTTAGAAGGCTTGCCAGGAAGTTTGAATATTATCCCTATAAATATTTCTTAGTTAAATTGTAAATTCAATATTTTAAAAAAGTCAAAAGCAAAAAACACTTCTCTTTTTCAATTTCTGGTAAAAAACATAATGCTTCACACAAAATAAATGATACAAATAAGGTAATTACTTTAAGATTCAATAAATTTCTATTTCTATTTTTTTTTCAATGTGTAATTAAACTTATGGACTTACGCATGAAATTATGTATAATTTTTCAAAAATTTAATTCCTTCAAAAAAAAAAAAAAAAAGCTTTTTCCTTACCTGTTCTGTGACAACAATGGGTATTTCTAAAATTCGAGCAGCTTCTGTCTGAAATGTGAAGAGCTTTTAATTAGTGTTTGACTGTCTAAGGTAAAGAAAGCTGTAAATAATGAAAAGCTGGTTATGAGAGAGATAGTAATTGATTTGTTTCATTAAAAGTATTAATTTAAATTTAACTATAATTTTTTAATAAATAAAGTACATAAACTTTGTACTTGAACTCCTCCCTAGCTTATGTTAAGATGAGCAAGGCCATATTTCATGGTGGATGAATAGACTTGAATACACTGGTCAAAATATGTGATGGAAAGCTTGCAAACATGAAGGGCACACATATTTTGTGGCCCAAGGGGTATTGAAAGACCTTAATGCATATATCATTTAAGTAATTCCTTGCTGCCAAAATTTCTTTTGTTAACATGTAATGAAACTGAACTGTATTCAATGGTTACTCTCTGAAAAGTTCATTCCAGTAGCAGTAACAAGTACAAGTCTGCCTGGTTCTAGCTAGGTTGGGGGCTGTAAAGCCAAAGGAAGTGCTTCCTGTGAGCCACAAGTTCAAATTTCAAGTCAATGTTCCTTGATTATATATGGAATTAATTAAGGACACGTAGGCTTTAACTCAGTGGTTTTTAACGTGGGTTCGATCGAACCCTAGGGGTTCGGTGAGTCAGTCGCCGGGGTTCGGCGGAGGGAGGTCAAGACAGCACCCGACTCAAGGCATCTATATTACTACTATCAATGATGTCCTATGACTACTGTACTATATATAAGAGCCTTGCCCGCGACTCATTCGTAATGACACGCCCCGCTTGGCCATCATTGGCTGCAGGTGATCACGCCACATTGTTTGGCCAATCTGTGCTGCAGGGAATTTGGTGCACTCAGTGTCGACTTGTGACTGTCGTGTGATTTCTTTCTTAATATTTTAATCCATACTAACTATGTCGAGCAAAAAAAGAAAGTGGTCGGACGAATATGTAAAACATTGATTCACATATATAACAGAACGTGATAGGAGTCAGCGTCCTATATGCATGATTTGCAATGCGAAATTAAGCAATTCTAGTCTAGTACCGGCAAAACTAAAGGAACACTTCCTTAACCTGCATGGAGATGGGGAACACAAGAACACAACGCTCGCTGAATTCAAGATGAAAAGATCCAGATTTGATGAAAAAGCTACTCTGCCTGCTCTTGGCTTTGTACCAATCGACAAACCGATTATCACAGCATCGTACGAAGTTGCTTACCTGATCGCAAAGCAGGGCAAACCACACACCATTGGCGAAGCACTCATAAAACCAGCTGCGTTGAAGATGGCGAATCTGATGCTGGGAAAAGCGGCCGAAATGACATTGTCCAAAATTCCTCTATCAAATGACACCATCAGAGACAGAATAGAGGACATGAGCAATGACATCTTGGCTCAAGTAGTTGCAGATCTGTTTTCAAGCCCGACAAAATTCAGCCTCCAACTCGACGAGACCACAGACGTTTCTAATCTGAGTCAGCTTGCTGTATTTGTGCGCTATGTGAAAGACAACATGATAAATGAAGAATTTTTATTTTGTAAGCCTCTTATAACAACAACTAAGGCAGCCGATGTGAAGAAACTTGTGGATGACTTTTTCAGAGACAATAATCTTTCGTGGGATATGGTTTCTGCAGTTTGTACGGACGGAGCTCCAGTCATGTTGGGAAGAAAGTCTGGTTTTGGTGCGCTAGTGAAAGCCGATGCACCACACATCATTGTTACGCATTGTGTTCTGCACAGGCATGCGTTGGCAACAAAAACCTTGCCTCCAGAAATGACCGAAGTATTAAAAATTGTTGTGGAATGTGTGAACTATGTGCGAAGCAGTGCACTGAGGCACCGCATCTTCAGTGAGCTGTGTAAAGAAATGGGCTCTGAATTCGAGGTACTTCTGTACCATTCTAACGTTCGGTGGTTATCCAGGGGACAGGTGTTGAATCGTGTTTTTGCCATGCGTGAGGAATTAGCCCTGTTTTTGCAAGAGCACCAACATCCTCATGCAAATTGCTTCAAAAATTCTAAGTTCGTTCTCATTTTAGCGTACATGGCTGATATATTCGAAGCTCTCAATCGTCTCAATCAGCAGATGCAGGGTGGTGGAGTCAACATCATTGAAGCGGAAGAAAACCTGAAGGCTTTTCAAAAAAAGCTACCGTTATGGAAACGACGAACAGAGAATACTAACTTTGCAAACTTTCCCCTGCTGGACGACTGTGTAAGTAACATCGAAGATATGTTTGGAATCGGAGACATTTCTGTACTTTCGGAACTGAAGCAAGCAATTGCCACGCACTTAGATGAGCTTGCAAAGTCTCTCGACGGATACTTCCCTACAAGAGAGTCATATCCAGCATGGGTGAGACAGCCGTTCACGTTTGATGTTGAGACAGCAGATGTCAATGATGAATACCTCGACGAAATCATTGAAATTCAGCAGAGCCAGGTTCAACAGGAACTCTTCAGGACAACAACGCTCTCAACGTTTTGGTGTCGACAAATGGTAACGTATCCTGTTATTGCTAGGAAAGCTCTGGAAATATTTATACCGTTTGTTACAACATATCTTTGCGAGCAATCCTTTTCCAGGCTGCTGGACATAAAAACGAAGAAAAGGAACAGACTTTGCTGTGAAAATGACATGAGAGTGGCACTTGCCAAGGTGAAGCCACGCATTTCTGAACTGGTCTCTCGAAAGCAACAGCAGAAGTCACACTGATTTGCAGAAAATATTCGTTATTATTGTAGCCTGGTGGAACTTAGTATTAAAAAAGGTCATGTGTTTGTGAAAAAAGTGTTGAATTTATTTGGTTGTGAGTTCATGCATTGTATTGGTTTTGTTCTTGTAACAATTTAACACAATGATGTTAATGCACGATTCATTTTGTGAACCAGTAAAACATATACCCATGTGCTGAATTTGAAAAAAAAATTTCAATAATGAAGGGTTCGGTGAATGTGCATATGAAACTGGTGGGGTTCGGTACTTCCAAAAAGGTTAAGAACCACTGCTTTAACTGAATGTAAGTGTAACATGTAAGTAAGTTACGTGGCCTTGATCATGATTCCTATCCATGATGTTGTAAGTCACAATAAAATACAAAGTATCTACTGCTATGTTGATTAAATATTTAGATACGCTTTAAAAATTCACATATACGCTTTCATTACTGTCAAGTCAGCACCTTTTACAAATCTATCATGACTTAACAGTTTATGCGCCCATTGGTCCATAAATTATTATCACATTATCAAAAACGTGTAAACAAAACAAAGAAACTATTTACAAATTTAGAGCTCAAGGGAAGAAACTGCTATGTAACATATTTGTAGTTTTGAGATATTCAAGTTTTAATTTTCAAAATAATACAGATTTCATATAAATTAACTAAATATATATGAATTGTTAATTGGTTCGGATACATATATTTTTTGCCATTAAACTGATTCATAACATTCTATTTTATATCCTCTATCAGATACTGGGGAAAACTACACAAATTTCCAAAATGTCACATAGCTGTTTCTTATCTTGAGGTCTTCAAATATGAATAACGAAGAACTATTTATTTTGCATGAAACCTTTGAAGCAAAGTTTATCACAGGATAAAAGAAAATATTAAAGTACCAATAGTTAATCATATTTGTAATAAATATACACATTTTAGGAATTCAAATAAAAGTATTCATTATTTTCAAGTAAGTTACTCTTACAGTTCTATAATAATTTTTATAATTTTTTTTTTGTCTAAGACACTTAAAATATTGCATATAAATAGTGACATAGCTATGGGAGGGGGGGGGTGACAAAATTTGAAATCCCTGGGCCCCCACTTGATATAGTCGTAGCAATGACAATAGTAATAGTAATAGGTAGTGTGCTTACTGTTACTACTAAAGTTGTATTTATTAATTTATTCACATTTTTGGCTTTTTGATGCATGTTATTCAAGCGTTATTTTGCCTGGGTACACCGCTGCTAAAATAATTAGCCGAAATCATTATATTTAAATAGGCTAAAATGTGTAATTCCTATGCTAATACTAAACATACTGAGATAATCAATTTTAATTTAAAAACTGAATTTTTAATGTAGTACTAGTGCCGTAAAAAATTAAGTTAAATAATAATAAATTAAATAGATATAATTTTTAAAATCCCCACATTTAAACAAAAAAAATTTAAATCATAATTAGGGTGTTGGCAACCCTGATAATTTTAACTTTTTTACTGACTGCTTATTCTGTAAAGGGGAGGCGCTGATTTAACTGATTAAATATATTTAAATAAATTTAAATTTTAGAATTTAAAACACATATAAATAGGCCTAAGCTCATGGCACTCATGCCATATCTATTAATGTTGTATTATATACTATATATAATTATTATAATATATAAATATCTTATCTTATATGTTACAGACGCTCCTTCTGTACAGAAGATTATTGCGTCCTATGTGTTTCTATGGTTTGCGTTTAGTCCTGTATTCTTACTAGAGTTTTAAAAGATGATAAAGTGTTGGCTTTCCTGGTTTCTTCAGGCAACCCATTCCACGTCCGAATAACGGACGGAAAAAAAGAAAACTTGTATGTGTTTGTTCTTGCATAAGGAATGAGAAAGATGTTTTTATCTTTATGTCTATTTGAGGGTAGTATTAAGTTATCTTTGTGTTGTATTTCTAAATTAGAATTAATTGCCTTAGGTATAATTACTAATTTACTCTTGGTTCTTCTATCCTCTAGTGTTTCAAGGTTTAATGATTTAACTAATGGTGTTACTCTTGTCAGTTTTGAATATTCTCCAGTAATGAATCTGGCAGCTCTTTTTTGGATTTGTTCCAACTTATCAATATTTTCTTTGGTGGATGGGTCCCATACAGAAGATGCATATTCTAGTATAGGTCTCACCGGGTGAGATAGCATTTTAGTTTGTTATCTTTGTTACGTTTGTAAAAGTTTCTTTTAATAAAGCCTAAGGTTTTGTTTGATCTTTTTAATAACTTCATTGACATGGGGATTCCAAGATATGCATATAAAATATTATGAAGAGCATGCTAAGATTCTTTGTAAGAAATCTAAGACATTAAAATTATAGCTAGTTTAGCTAGCGACTTAGACTTAGTTTTTTCGAAGTGTCTGCACTGCTGCTACGACTAGTCGTAAAAATAATAAAAGTAAATTACAATATGATGAAATAAAAATAATTTATTATTTATTGACTAGACGTAGTAGTGGCAGTAGTTTACAGACTGGCTACTATTACGACTAGTTGTAATTTATGCTAGCCGCTAGCAAAAAAACTAGCAATAGCAACAAATTATATTACTAATATTAGTATTAGTTATCAGTATCAGTAACAGTCATAAGTATAAGACATAAGTATAAGTTTTAGTTAGGAAGGTAGTTTGGTTCCAGAATCCAGTTCAGTATAGAATGTTAAGTTATATTTCATTACAATAATTACTTATTACATTGTAATTTAAAATCAATTAAATACCCTGACTGTCAGACTGAGACTGCATTTTAGTATTAAGTATAATTAAGTATTAGGCATTACCATTAGCCATTAGCCTGCAATTAAAAATTATTAATTAATAATTAATATTAACTTAAAACTGTAAGTGAAGTAAGTAGTCTTTCTTAAAGTTAGTAGTAAGTAAGTAGTGTAAGTGTAAGATATTAGATACACAAGTGGATTTTAAAATAGGATGTGGCTAGCGCTACGACAATTTTGTCATAGCGGTAGACGACCCGGTCGGATGTTGCTAGCGTTACGACATGTCGTAGCGCTAGTCAGGAAACTAGTGCTACGACATGTCGTAACAGCAGACGATCCGGTCGGATGTTGCTAGCATTACGATAAGATTGTCGTAACAGCAGACGAACCGGTCGGATGTTGCTAGCGTTACGACATGTCGTAGCGCTAGTCAGGAAACTAGTGCTACGACATACGCAACTTCTGCTACGACTAGTTTTAGTCACTCTTTGCAGTAAACACCTGGAACTGGAAAGAATTAAATCTTAAGAAACTCTTCTGTAAATTGTAAACGCATAAATATATTAAAATACGACATAATTTGTGTGTGTATTAATTCTAAAATCTAAATTTATTTAAATACATTTTTTAAATAGATTTTGATTTAATTTTAGTATTGTTGTTGTTGTTGTTGAGCCTTCTCGTCCATGAGGGACATCTACCGATCATCGCTGGCGTCTGCACTTCCTCCTAGGACATAGGCCACCTACAAGAGCTCTCCAGGCATCTCTATCCTGGGCCATTTTCTCCAGGATCTTCCATTCATGGCCAATCCTCTTGTTGTCTGCCTCCAATTCTCGGCGCCAGGTGTTTCTTGGGCGGCCTCTTTTCCGTTTACCCTGTGGGTTCCATTTCAGGGCTTGCCTTGTTGTATTAGAATCAGGTTTCCTTAGTGTATGACCGATCCACCTCCACCGCTTTTGAAGAATCTCTTCCTCAATGGGCTTCTGTTTAGTCCGCTGCCACAGTTCCTGGTTGCTGATTTTGTCCGGCCAGTGAATTCTGAGAATCCTTCTTAGACAATTGTTAATGAAGGTCTGGATTCTGGTCAGGTTTACAGCCGTTGTTCTCCATGTCTCAGCTCCATATAGCAGCACTGGTTTCACCATAGCATTAAAAATCCTTACTTTTAACTTGCTGCCTAAGTTGTTGGCGACCCAAACATTTTTGAGTTGCTGGAAGGCTGTTCTTGCTTTTCCGATCCTTATTTTGACGTCGGCATCTGTACCACCTTGTGTATTGGTCTACCGATTATAAGTATATCAGCCGATTTTGCTATACTATAGTATACTTGTGTAAGTGATGCCGATACATTAAAATTTAGAGTATACCGTAAAGCCTAAAGCCGTAAATGAAAATCCGCAAGCAACTGATTCGCGCACAATCGCAAGAATGTAGGCCTAAAATAATTCGTTTCGTGTGGAATAATAAAATGTGCCGTGTGCAGACTTTTCACAGGAAACCATTCCATTCATCCTTCTACATCATTTTCACTCTATTACTAATACTATTACTATTGAGGGGGGGGGGCAGGTAATAACAACCGCACAGGCCTCCTCGTTTACTCGCCTTTTTTCCCCATTACTTCGTGCTGCTGTTTGTGTCCGTTTTCTCAGCGCCCCCCCCCCCCCCNGCTATGCCTCCTTCGTCTGACAATGGCTTCAAATCCCGCATCCCCCGCTTGTGTTCAGCACTTTTTCGCGATGCCTTCAATTCAGAGAATTTTTCAAAAATATCTTTCAAACAAATTTAGTAACAGTAACAGTGATGGTTTATAGTCATTTTTTAAACTCTTGCCTCACCTTTTTCGTTGGTGATGCCGACTGAGTGTCAACTCGCGAATCAAAAAGAAAAATAATAATATTAGCATAATTAAATACAGTTTTAGTCGTAACTGTAAGTAAGCACATATCACATTTTTAGGACTGTCGTAGCAGCAGACGACCTGACCGGATGTCGTAACGCTAGCCAAGCATATGTGGATTGGCTAGTGTTACGACTAGTCTAAAATCTAAATATTTTTTATTTTAACAGATTTAGTCAACGTATCTGCTTTTCAGAATAATAACAAAAATTATTAGCATACTCATTATGATGTTTTTAAAAAAATAAAAAATAAATGAAATTAAAAAAAAACAAAACATGACGGCGGCGGGATTCGATCCCGCTATCACTAGTATCATATCATTGCAGAGCAACCGGACTATCACTTGATCTAGCGAAGCTGATGAGAAAGAGTAATTTTTTAAAATTATAACTGTTTTTCATTTAAAGGCTCAATCTAGATTTTCTTTTAAACCTTTAAAATTCATTAATAAGCTTATCTAGTGATCATGATATTTCATTATGAGAACTTTAGTTCAGTATTTAAGTATTAGTAATGGCATAGCATAGGCATAATTGAAATACAGAGAATTGTTTACGACATGTCGTAACTTGTCGTAACGGCAGACAACCCGGTCGGATGTTGCTGGCGTTACGACATGTCGTAGCACCAGCCACATCCGCGCGGGTTGTCTGCCGTTACTTTGTCGTAGCAGTAGACACTCCGTTTAAAATATCCTTTATTTAAAAAAAAACAAAAAAGACTTGAACATGAAAAAGACAACGGAAATTATAAATTACAAAACATTAATAAAATTAAAATCATTATCAGATTCAGATTAAATCTGATTATAATATTATAATTACGACTTAATTACTATTAATAAGTATTAATTACCAGCCTGTTTGAAACTTGAGCAATTTCTAAGAAGTATTTAACCGCATTTCTAAACTTTTCTTGGATGTCACAAACAAAAAGTACAGTTTCATTTATTTTGATATCACCAAGCTTTCGATTAGCCATTTGACTTTTAAAATATATAATTGAATGTAGTGAAACTATTACTATATTTAAAATTCACTATTAATTAATAATAGTCGCTCGCAAAAATACGGTGTTTTGGTTAGAAATCTTTCAATGACCTTTCAACCCTAACTGTACCTCTTTTGTTTACAATAATAAAAAAGGCCCTTTTAGCGGTACCAAATAGTGTAAACGCTCATTAAAATTTATTTAATAATATAGAATCAATAAACTTAAGATAATTTGTAATTATATTAAAATATAATTTATAATATTGTGTCAGTATGTACTTTTTTATATATCTGATTTGAAGTTATAATAAAAAGTTCTTTTAAAACAAAAGCCTTAAGCTTTATAAGAATGTTTTCACGGATAAAATAATATAATACACCCAACGCATCGGCATTGGATTGGTCCTAATCGTGTGATGTGTTTGTATTCATATTCCTAATATATATGTATATATATTTATCTGGTGAAAAAATATTAATTAAATTACTAATTTGTTAAAAGGTTGAATAATTATATTCAAAATAATTACATTATGAAGAAATTAGATAATTAATTAAACTGTATTGTTTATTTTGAATAATAAAAAGAGAAAAGTTTGGAACTATTTTGAATATTGCAGTGGTAAGATGGTCGTACCACTCATAGCGGCCTTGACTACCTTGCCTTCTTCTGCTATACTTTTGATACTTGTCACATGTGTTTTCTACAATTTTAATAGGACCTCATGATTGTAGTAAAAATAGTATAGGTATAAAAAGTATAAACGTATATTTCAGGAATCGTAATCAATACATCGAGCTCAGAGTAAAGTGATCAGGTACTTCTGAAATAACTTAATTTTAATTTGGAAGGATTTGAATTTGAAGTTATTATTATTATTTTATTTATTATATTATAATTATAAGTATAAGTAACTAAGACTAACATAATTATAATATTTATAAGTATAAGCCCTGACATGGCTTGGCTTATTCTAACTTATAGTATAGAATATAGTAAGCCAAGCCATGTCAGAATAGAAGAATGTGAATGAGTGAGAGTGAGTGTCATCTTATATTAAGACAAATAATTTGTTTAGAATCTTCATGCGATTGTGTGCAAATCTTTATCTTTGTTGTCTAGAGCATTTTCATTTACGGTATATTAAATTTTAATACTTGGCCGTCTTGGCATTGGCATCACTTACATTTACACAAGTATAGCAAAATTGGCCGATATAATCAGTAGACCAATATGCCAATGCCAATATTAAATCTATTTAATTAAATTTGGATTTTAGAATTAATACACACATAAATAAGCCCAGATCTATTAATAATTAATGTCGTATTATATGCGTATAAAATATCAAGAAAAGTTTGTTAGATATTATAATTATAGCGACTAAGACTAATCGTAGCACAAGTTGCGTATGTCGTAAGTCTAGCAAAATCCAGTCAAATCGTCAGCAGTTTCCTGGCTAGTGCTTACGACATGTCATAGCAGCAGTAGTTGTTGTCACCTTTCTCTGTGGACCCTAATGATTCTCCGGGCCATCTGCAACTGGAACTCATTGAGTTGCAAAATTATACTGAATGTCAATAGCTTTATCTCATTGACTGGATAAAGATTCCAGAATATTTGGACATTTGCTAAGAAAATGCTCAGCTTATTTGTGTGAGCAGATATTCTCAGTTATGAATTTTAACTTGAACTGTGTGAGAACGAGACTAAGTGACTCTTACTACGTGATATCATTCACATCACCCTAGTAGCATTGAGCCTGATCTCAACTATTTACTGTTTACTACAATGATCTCAGTTTCAATCCTCACAATAAAAACTTCTCAGTGTATGCTATTCTTAATTATTTAAATCTGGCCCCGCCTATATTTACTTCACAAAATATAGCCTACAATGTAAATGTTTGGACGCCCCTGGTATAAAAAGAAAATGAAAAAAAAATATAATGGTTGGAGGACAATATTGCGCATTATTAAACCACCTTATACTAAGTTAAATTCAAAATTAGCACTATATTCATTGTCATGAAATTTATCCAAAACAACATCCATTGTTTTCCTCTGTGGCTATTTGTTTCAAATAAAAAAATTAAACTTTTTTCTGTAAAATTATGTCAGTGAAGTTTTAGATAATGCCAATGGATTTTGGTCTGTGATAAATATATTATACAAATTAATTGTGCGATTAAATAGCTCAAGAAGTAGGCTTACTTTATATACTTTACAACAATAGAAACATTTTTATTTTTATTTGAAAGAGAAAATGAGTACACAAGTTGACATGCCTACAGGGAGCAGCAATTTACCAAAACTGATGTGGAGTCCAGATCCAAACCAGGAAACCCAGATGGATCATTTAAGAAAAATAATTAACAATAAATATGGAGTCAATTTAAGTAAGAAATTTTTGAATACTAGGAGAAAAAGCAATAAATGATCAAAAATTGTTTTTAAAAGGATATAATCAAAAACTAATCTTGTAAAATTTCTTTATAACAATTCAAGGAGATATGCTTACACCTGCTGTCTGTTCTTTAAATTTTTTTCTCCAAAATTTAAGCATCCAAAAATTAACATATATAGAATATGACTGTGATAAAGCCTTTAAACATCCTAAAAGTAATTTTTTACAAGAATGTTTAATGGCTTTTTGTTGTTTATTTGAATATTTAGCTAACTATAAGGAACTCCATCGATGGTCATGTGACAACTATCCTGAATTTTGGGAAGAAGTCTGGCTATTTGCAGATGTAATACATTCAGCATCGTATGAAATGGTAACAATTTAAATTACTTAATTTGTAGAAAATTTTGAATATGTAATTCTTAGCCAGATATATTTTTTCATCAACATTCATTCAGTTGTTCATTAAGTATTCTTATAAAAATGTATATCTCATATATACAATGTCTGTTATAAAATATAATTGATTATTGGGAGGATTTATTTTTCAGGTTGTGGACAAAAAAGTTAATGTGTCTGGGATTCCAGAGTGGTTTAAAGGAAGTCGATTAAACTATGCTGAAAATCTTCTCCGCTACAATGATGACAAGGTGGCAATATATGCTTCAGGTTAAAAATTTATTAATAGAAAATATTTTGAGTTCATAACTTTTCAAATTGGGAATATTGATGATAATTTTTTCTAGAAAATAATAAAAATTAATGGTTAAAATTTTAGTTCAAAGTTTGCAGAAAGTGTTAAATGTTAATCTTAACTTTTGGTTGTAGGTGTATCTGTTAACTTTGATTTTTGATGTTCTTGGTTTACTTCAACAAAGGTGAGGGTCAAAGGGAAGTAAAGAGAAAATCTCATAAGGAATTGAGGCAATCTGTTGCACAATTTGCCTCAGCTATGAGGCATTCTGGCGTTCAGAAAGGAGACAGAGTTGTTGGTAGGTTATGTGAAATCAATGATCAACTTATTTGAAAGAATTTTGTTTTAGATTATTTAATTTTGACTTTCTCGTGAAAATTTGATAAAATTAAATTACATCCACTTTATTGATGTCACCATTTAGTTTCAATTTAACATTAAAATAGTTGTTCCTTAAAAATTTATTTTCCCCCTTCAAATTTTAAGGTTACATCCCAAATTGTATAGAAGCTGTAGAAGCTATGCTTGCTGCTGCCAGCATAGGAGCCATTTGGAGTTCAACATCTCCAGATTTTGGTGTTGTTGTGAGTAGCTGTCTCCAGATTTGAAAACTCTATTAAGTTTTAGTCCATAAATAAAGCCATTTTCATTATATTTCTCTAAACAAAGTAACACAATTTTTCTAACACAAATGATATATATCAGCACTCAATGAAATTTAAGAACAGATAACCTCACATTCCCATTTGAGTCACCTTTTAAATGTTGTAATGCATCTTCTTACACTATTGCAGCTTTATTGCCTGTTGGTTCAATATTTAATCCAGAGTTACTCATCTTTTTAAAAACCTTTTTTTAAGGGTGTTTTAGAGCGATTCTCACAGATAAAACCTAAATTAATTTTTAGTGTCAATGCTGTGCATTACAATGGAAAGGTTCACAACCATATCGACAAGTTGGAGCAAGTAGTTCAAGGTACTTTGGTTTTTATGACCATAATAATTTGATTTTTTTTGGTCATAGTTATTATATATTTGTTATCTCATATTTTACCTGACTCCTCTCATGATAATAGCTTTCAATAAACTTTTTTTTATTGACCTTATTAAGTAAGCTCTCATGAGAAGTTGTTTGATAATTATGCTTCTTTTCATGTCTGCAGGCTTGCCTGAACTAGAGAAAGTTATTGTGATACCCTTTGTGCCTGACCATAAAACAGATCTCTCAACCATCTCTCATGGGTCAGTGTTTTGTGAATCAAATTTAGGACAGGATTTTATTTGTCAAGATGTAATTGGCTTGCATTAGCTTATTTTAATGGGAACTATAAATAAATTTTATGTTTAGTAAACAACTTTTTTATATTTATGATATGTAACCCAAAACAAAGACATGAAACATGAATTATTCATATTTATTGATAAGTGCGATTAAACTTCTCTAAAGATTCTTGATTTGCAACACTATTTATGTTCTCTGCAGTGTAACTTTAGATGAATTCCTGAGGAGTGGTATGGAGGATGGCCAAGTTCCAGAGTTAACATTTGAACAAGTACCCTTCAATTATCCACTTGTTATTATGTACTCATCAGGAACTACAGGCGTGCCCAAATGTATGGTACATTCTGTAGGGGTAAGATCTTTCAATTATTATGTCTTTCTAAAAGTAAAAATATATATTGAAAAGCTCTATAGACCAGTGTTTCTCAAACTTTTTCGTATGACAGACCATTCCAGCAGGAATTTTCCCATTGTTCCACGGACCGGTGCACTATTTTCCAGTACTGACGTGGAAATCCCTATACTGACGTGATATAATGAGCCTTTACATGGCCTAAAGTACCACAAGATTAAGCTTGAATTCGATTAGTTTTATGCTGCATGCCATCAAAAATTTTTAAAAATGAAAAAAACTTTACCCTTGATTGCTTGATGCTCATTTATGACCGTCTTCATTTTGTATAACCATGTGTTGATAATTGTAGCCATTTTTTTTTCCAACTTTAAAAAAATGTATAATACTTTA
Source organism: Radix auricularia (assembly GCA_002072015.1). NCBI lineage: Eukaryota > Metazoa > Mollusca > Gastropoda > Lymnaeidae > Radix > Radix auricularia. Next base: position 94,875 of record MUZC01004589.1, on the reverse strand, counting down.
ATAAATTTCTATCTCGGCTTCAGTCTATGTTTTATTAAAGATAACAAAAAATTTAATATAAAAAGTCATATTTATTTATTTTAAAAAATAGTATAGTAAATAGTAACTATACTAAGTACATGTGTAAGTTTATGATCAAAGTTGAACTTAAACTAGTGGCTCAGGTGAGCCTGCTTCTTTGTTGAAAGATTATTAAGCCTTGGCTCGATTTAAGGACATCGCTTCAGAAATGGAGAAGAAACATTCATACTATTCCTGTACTTTGTCTTAATAATGCTCATTGTTGAAAACCAGTCTCAGATAGGTGAGATGAAGGTAATGGAAGAAGAGCCTTGAGAGCAATTTGGCAAGTTCTGGATTTTCTGCATTCATGTCAATCCAAAAGGATGCAAGAGGGGTCATAGTTCGGAAATTCATTTTTAAACCTAACCTTCATCAACAATTTATCTTCCAAAGTTACTGACAAGTCAACCTTCAAAGCAATAAAAGGATTGCGCATCCACCCATTTCCTTTCTGTGGGTGATTTTCTGTTGGAAAGTAGAACTCAAAACAGTAAATTAATTTTGTAAAATGCTTAATGATGACTTTCTGTAGATATGGCTCATCTGCACTATTGATAGTTGTTGCAGAATTGTGAAACATATCAAAACAATCTGCTGACATTCGACTCTTCCATGATTCAAGCTTGATGCCATTGTAAAAAATGAGCCATTCATCCTTGCATGGATATATTGAGCTCATTAAAAATGGCAAAAATATCAGACAAGTAAGCCAACTGTTTAATTCGCATTTTGAAATAGTTGACACAAATTTGGCTTATTCTCCTGTAGAAATTGGTCGCGCTCTCTTCGCAAATCAAAATCTATTGAGAGTACTTTGCCTCAAGACAACCAACGCTCATCATCATGCAGCAAGAGCTGTATTTGTTCAGCACCTGTACCGTCATATAATGCAGCAAATAAGTTTGAATTTAAAGCATTTGCCTTGACATAGTTCCCAACTTATACAATTTTGTTGAGCACGTTGTTTAGTTCTGTTGACATTTGCTTGGTGGCTAAACTTTCACGATAAATAAAACAGTGGGTTAACTTGCACTCTGGTGCTAAAACCTTCGGAACGCCGCCCAGTCAAGGCCTTGAATATTTCAAAACTAGTTTCATTTGTTTGTAATGAATTAGAAAAAAATATTCATGTTTTCAAGCCATTCTTATATTGATGTCCCACAAATACCATCAGAATTGCCTAATTGACTGATTGGCATCACACAAGAGAACTGGCAGTGAGATCACAGGCATTTTACTGTCACCATAATTTTGGACCATCACTTTGAGAAGCACTGCTATAGACCATCATACATCATAGTCAACTGTAAAAAGCAGTGGTGTAGCAAGGAATTTGTAAGGGCTTGGGGGCTCGGGGGGGGGGGGGCTAACCTCTTTAGGGGCCCCACAAACATAGCAGTGGCGTAATATTTAATTTAAAAAAAATTCAGACACTAATTTAAGCGCGCTCCTCTATTTTGTCCCCCTCCCATAGCTATGCACTGGTAAAAAGAGAAGCTTAAAATAAATTTTTTAGTTAAACATAACATTAAAGATGAGTTAAGCTAGCATACCAACTCATTATTCATAAAACTTTAAATGTAAGATGAGTAAAACCGGCATACCAATCCAATATTTTTGGCAATATACTTATTTTATTGAAAGTTGTCATATATAAAACACGTTGAAATATTATGTCTTTGAAACTATAGGGTACACTTTTGAAGCATCTGTCGGAACATATCTTTCATGGGAACATGGACAGAAGTGATATTTTGCTATACTACACAACAGTAAGCTACCTAAATTTACTATAACGTAAATTTCTGTTTTAATCATTGATAATCATGGAATGGTTTCATTTTAATTACGGATAAGCTACCATTACTAAGCAAAAATTGTATGCAGACTGAACCTTGTTGAGTAAAATCTTTATATCTACAGGCTGGGTGGATGATGTGGAATTGGATGGTGACAGCACTAGCATTGGGCGCTGCTATTGTTTTGTATGATGGATCACCGCTTGTCCCACATGCCAATGTATTATGGGATTTGGTAGATGAAGTTGGGTAAGTTTCTTGTGTTATTTGATTTTAAACTTTCTAGTTGAAAGGTAAAGCCCCCAAATAATACGTATTGGCATTTAAGTTTTTTTAAGTAAAAACAAACTGTTTAGTCCGATAAGAAAAAACTCCACCTGAACACCCAAATTAGAGTTGGAGATTAAAATAAACAAGTTTATCTATGTTGAACTCAAGTCATATATTATTTATATTTCATTACTCTGCTTAACAATGAATTAAAAACTCTTCTAATAGTGTTTTCTTCTGTCCAGTGTTACCATTCTAGGGACAGGTGCAAAGTGGCTTGCAGTGCTAGAAGACAAAGGTGTACATCCCAGTAAGTGCTGGTTTTCTTATCATCTTTTTAGTTTTTTGTTTGTTTATGTCTTACTCTCTTTCTTTATATATAGCTTTCTATTTCCAGAAGGCACACACAGTCTGAATTCATTAAAAGCTATACTCTCTACCGGATCTCCCCTCAAGCCACAGAGTTTTGACTATGTTTACAGGGATATTAAGTCTGATGTTTTATTAGGATCAATTTCAGGTAATTTCTTCTTAGATCTGTTAGGCTTTAAACATTGTTTCAGTCATGAAAGTTTGTGCTCTTTTTTTTTTGACGTGTAATAATTTTAATGAGAATGTTGAAATAAGCAAGGAAATGAATAGACACAGAATTTCTGAATCTAAACTTCAAATTTATTTTTGTTCTTTTAAGAAATTGTGACTTAATTAATTGAGTAAATTAAAAAATGTTTTAATAAATGTAGTCTTTCAAACCTTACTCTTCTAATAGGAGGCACAGATATCATTGCTTGTTTTATGGGTCAAAACTGGACTGTTCCTGTTTACAGAGGAGAGATACAATGTTTGTTACTGGGATGTAATATGCAGAGCTGGGATGAAGCAGGTAGCTGAATAGATTCATTTGTGGTTAATCAATAATACTAGGTTGAAAGGATTACTGGTAGTTCATGGATTAACTTATATTTCCTAATATCTTGTTGTAGGAAACATTTGCATCTTCTGCAACTAAATTTGAAATGGCTTTAAAAATTAACTTTAGTTTTTCAGATTTTAAAAATACTGAAAAAGATTTAATTCAATTTTCTGGATAAAGGGATATTCTGGTTTTCTAAGACTATAAATAATTGACTTTTAAAAAAATTATTATTCTGATGTGTGTAGGTAAACCTGTTTATGATGAAAGTGGAGAACTTGTGTGCCTGACACCATTTCCTTCTATGCCTGTTTATTTTTGGAATGACAAAGATGGCTCAAAATACAAGAAAGCTTATTTCAGCAAATACAATGGTGAGTTTGATAATATGCTGACACAGCAAGTTGTATTAATCAGATCAAATAGTGAGTTTGATTATGTATACAATTTTATGCATGGGAGTATTGGTGTATGAGATCTCAAGTACTGATGCTAAAAATATTGGCACATACACGATCCTCAGAATATGAAAGTTACCAGAAAGGAAACACCGCACAAACAAAATATATAATTACTAAGGTTGTTAAGAACACTCGTTTTTGGTGACATCAAAGCATGTTTCCCCTACTCCATTCAGCTCTTTTTTTGCAATGCCCTCAATTCAGCGAATTAAAAAAAAAAATCTTCCAGACAATTTAGTAAACAGTGATGTTTTTAAATCAATTTATAATTAGTTTTTTTTTAAGGGACTCGTGATTAGCTGTTAGCGAGGTATTTTTCCTTGGTTTTAATTGTCAGTGACATTGTGATTACCTCTCTTGTGTGTGACGCCAGTCAACTTGCGAATTAAATAATAATAATAATAAAATTAATAAAGCTTACGGAGTAAACAGTGATGATTAAAAGGAAGTGATTTAAATACTGTGTTATTTTTCAATTCTAAACTCGCCAGAATCTTTGACTTTTTCCACGCACATGCTGTATCCCCCATTTTTCCTGTTCAATTAGGCAATACTCCCCTTCCAAAGCATAACAATTACATTTTTGAAAAGAAAATATCAGTTTTGATATTAATGTGGTAATCTTACGTCAAATGCCTTTGACTTGCAGGAAAACTGTCACTAAAAGACCAATCTCGAATTTGAGGACCGATTAATCGCCCTATATCTTTGCTAGGCCTAGCAAATGACACATAATAGAAATAGTTACCGTCGCGGCCTTAACCGTTGTTCACATCATATGCGCACTGTGTGTTAGCTGTGATACAGTTCCGTGACAACTAAGCAAATTACATTTTTTTAAAATCACTTCTTAGCCTTAGGTGAAATAAAACTAATAGTGATAAAGTGTATATTATTTATAGACCAGAATATTAACTCTTAAAGCCCCAGAAGGTTTTCAATAAGCTTCCGCCTCAGTCCCGTAAGGATTTCCCGTATTACGATCAACCGGTTATGACATTTTAAAAAATTGCGTAAAATCCATTTATAATATTATTGTCATACTGACTTCATTTTTAAGGCTAAGAATGGTTATTTTACGCATCCAAAAGACCGTACTGAGTTTGAAACAATATTTACCCTTAGTTTAGTACTATTATTTTAGTATTTAAGTATAACGAAAACGTATCTTTGAAAAAAAAAACGTTAAAACTACCAAAAAACATCGCGAATCGAGCGATAACACTAGTGTGGGCAACAGCCGCCATTGCCGGAAGTCGAATACATCGTTTTTCAAGCATTGAAGAGTTTTTACTTTCCGGGATCTCATTTCTAACGAGATTTGTATCTAGGGACGCATTACGACGCTTTAGGGATAGCGGGAAGAGACGCATTACGACGCTTTGCGACTTTAAGAGTTAAGAAGGTTGCTCGCGTTTTGGCTCTGGTATTCTGCTGTAAAACAACAAATTATTAACTCTGGGTAATAAGCTCTATACTGACTAAATGAAGTTACGGAAAACCGGCCCTGATAAACGGGACCAGTCCTCATCTGAGGACAGGTTAACCGTTAACAACCTTAGTATTTACCATTTTATCGAAGATTCAAATTAGTATTAAATGAAGTTAAAAGAAATAATACTAGGTTGTTTTTATTGCTTATGTTCTTAAACCATTGCAACTGCCAGATTTGATCTTGATCCCAGTCAAGTGGATAATATACTATGGTGGGTGTTATGTATGATATCTTTACATTGACATACCCAGGTTGAAAATGTTTAAGTTAGGCAAAGGTGTACTTGCTACTTGTATGTAGTTAAAATTATTTAATGGTTAGTTATCCTAATTAAAAATTGCTTAAAGTACTCATTGAGTGATGAGTTAGATTAATTATACATAGACATAGGTAAAGTAGTTGCTGCTTCAGAAAATACAGTGGTGAGTTAAATAATTTATATGAAAAAGTAAAATTACTCCAATTTGAAATAGTGAAAGTATTGATGTCTGGTTAAACCATTTTTAAAATGGTGTTTTGTTTTGTTGTGACTGTTGCATCTGTTGCTGTGTTTGTCCTCATTACTTCTAGTTTGCTATACTTGGTTTAGTCAACAAGACATAATCAATACGCATGATATGTTTGCTGAGGAAGCTTATAAGAAAAGTATTGATTCAAGGACCTTGTAGATATAGGTTAATTTATGCAAAAAGCTATTTTAGAGGCTGTGGCAGTTCAAGTTACAAAATGCTAAATAAGATTTCACACAGAAAGTAAATAATTATTTAAAAATTCAAATAATTTATTATTAGAAATTAAATACATCAGATAGACTTTTAAATGTATATATTGCATAAATATTGTTATGGTATTTCTTTGTGTATTTTACTTGAAAGTATTAAATGTACAGGCTTAGTGCTAAGCTCTAAATTAATGAAATATTTATCAAATTTTTATCAAACTAATGCAATGACAATTTTTAAAAATGTATTTGAATTCAGTATAAAAGTTAATTCTCATGTTAATCTCAACTGTATAAACCATCAACAGATGTTTGGGCCCATGGTGATTATTGTGTAATCAGCTCAGTCACTGGAGGGATCCTTATGTTAGGACGGAGGTCAGCTTATGCATGTATTTTATTCCTTTTAAAAACCTTAATTTTTATATCTCATATGAGCTACCTATAAATAGTGTTTTAAAAAATAAACTTTACCATTTTAATTTCAATTTCTTAGTTTTATTGAATATTTTTTTTTTCTCTTTCAAGTTGTATATTTTCATTGAAATTAGAGTTACATTAAATAAGGCTCATTCTATGCTTTTGATAAAACATTCTGATATCATACCAGAATCAAGCATCATCTTTATTTTTAGTGTTAAAGCAGATAAGTTAAAATGTTGTTATTATGAAACACTTTAAGTTTTTAAGTGGAACTAGTAATGATAGTTAAGTTCTCATAAAGATTTTATTGAAATGGTCATATCAACAGTGATGGGACCCTGAACCCTAATGGAGTACGATTCGGAAGTGCTGAGATTTATCATATTGGTGAGTTTCCCCCGTAGGTTCTTTTATTTTAAATTTTTTTTTAATACTAATCGTTATTCGTAGCTTGTCTAAAATAAATTTTGAATCCTATGCATTAATTGTGTCTTTGTAATATAGTATATTTTATGTTTAGTTTTATCATTCACCCTTGTGAATGTATCCTTATCTCAACCTACTAATCTTGTTATTTGTACCGGCTAGTTGAAAATTTCAAAGAGATACAAGACAGCGTTTGTGTCAGCCAGCGCAGCAAAGATGGAACAGATGAGAGGGTCATTCTGTTTCTCAAAATGGCCCCGGGGAGTGAGTTTGGCACAACTGTAGTGGACAGTTTGAAACACCACATCAGGATATATCTGTCAGCCAGGCATGTTCCTGCAGTCATTCTCCCCATCTCTGATATTCCTGTGAGTATTTCCAATAATCATTAAGTTTGACTAATCAAATAAATTGATTAAAATGGATAAACCTTCTGTGGCAAATAAAATGAACTTGTTATGTTAAAAAACTTGCCACTAACTTGCAGTGGGTAGGAGCAAAGACCAACCCTTTGTAAGCTAGAAATTAGCTTTCCTTGAAAAAGAAACTGCCAAAAAACTTACAGGCAATAGTCATCCTTAAAAATTGTTGAGCTTTAAATGAATGAAATATGTTATACAAGGTAACTAGTTAACAAGCTTCTATTAAATGAACCCAAGACCAGATGTAAAAAGGGATCTTTACCTCCACAGTACACAATAAGTGGGAAGAAAGTTGAGGTAGCAATCAAACAAGCTATATCAGGCCAGCAAGTCTTGCAACGAGGAGCTCTGGCTAATCCTGACAGTATTGATCTCTACTACAACATTCCTGAGTTACAAGGTTACTAAACTGATCTGCCAGCTGTGGTATTTGGATTTCTCAGAATCTTAATGCATACATGCCAACCTGTTAGGATCAAAATCTGTACACTAGAAAAGCATACTGCAACAAAAGACAAATTAAAATCCAATTTTTTTAATATTTAAAAGGATCATAAGTGATTTTTAAACAAAATCTGCGTTGACTAATTTAATTGACATAAGAATTAACTAGAAATGGTTTTTCCCCCATTTGTCCTGAAAATAGTTATTTTAAAATTTTTACTTAGTATTAAATGGAAACTATAAAATGTATCACGCAAACCTATTTGTAATCATGTGTAGTAATAAGCATGTATTGTTTGAAAACAACCACACACTGTTTTTCTAAATTTGTAATAGATTGATATAATTTTAGTTAGTAGTAATGCTTAAAGTTGGTATGTTTGGTTTTATTCTGAGTTACAAAAATATTAATCCAACATCCTACTGTTGTTATCTGATCATTGCAAAAATAATTTATCTTAAAACCTATTTGAATAGCAAATTGGACAGATTTTCCAAATCATCTAGATTCAATACAGTTTATGTTTTTAAAAACATTTACAGTTTACATTTAAAAACAATAACCAACCCTGCCTGTTTCAGACTCAAAAAATGTGTGTTACTGTAATTAGTTATAACTTTTTTTACTTTGGTTGTGTGCCATATATCTAATAATTAAAGAAACAAGTTTCGAATATGTTTGATGTTTTGTTTTCCTTGTTTCAGTGCATAGTTATATCAAACTTCCATACACTTTGTAAGGAAGCAAAGATGTTGAATGTAACAAACTATATTAGTTACTCATTTCAAAAGAAATGAGCATTTTAATCTTATATTTTAATCTTATATTTTTTATGAACAAGTTAAATTAAATAAACGATATGTTTAAATTTGTTAGTAAAAATAATTTTTCATTAGTGTAGTTCATTTTGTTAGGTATTCATTTACCTTCTTAATATTGACTTGAAAGCTTTCATGTATTATTGATGATTTACACACTTCATATAAAGAGACGATGTTAACTTTTAACATTTAAAAAAATCATAGCTAATACAAGTTAGAAATTTTTTTTTACACGTGACACAATTTTAAAAACATTTTGTATTTATCTGGTTACCTTTAGGATTTGAACATATTTTTAAAACAGAAATTAATTTTTGCATTAGAGGAGAAATCTTGTTTTTCAGTTTCTGTAATTTTCAGAACTGAAAACTTTATTGGAAGATTTGTATTCATGACTTCCAATTATATTGCAGTCTAGAGAATATTCATTTTGGAGTGTCAACATCATCCATTTCTCAGATGAAGCCCTGGTACTTGATCTACTAAGCACATACATGTCCTCTATAACTTATTGGTGTTTGATGTCCTGTGTTTTCATATTACCGAGGTGGAATAGATGTTTTATAATAAGCTTTTAAAAAACACCATTCCATTATAATCGAGAATCTCACAATCAGAACACTGAATACTCCCCACCATGACCTCTGAATATTAACATTGAAAATCTGTCAAAATTTTGGCACCACCATCATAATATACTCATTTTTAAATAATGTTGTTTTTGATTTTATAACTACATGAACAACTTTCATAATTCAGTATTGTACAGATCATTATAATATTATAGTTGTACACAAAATGATTTCATAACTAACAAAATTATAAATTAGTTTTTACATAAAATTTTATATTCTAGATTTGAACGTATTAGGTATCCTAAAGTTATTTCAAATCCTTTCCTCTAATAGTTTTAAGTACGACAATGTCAAGAGATAAAAATATTAAGGATACTTTTATTAAGGTATATGATTATGTTAAGATTATCATCTTGCATATGAACCTTCCAACTATTAATTTTAAAGCATAGCAGTATTTTTGTTTCAATGTGATTATTTGACATTGAAGAAACGAGCCCTTACCAGAGTTGGGTTTGACACCAGATAAGTTCAGCTTTGTCTAGGTTTAGAGGACTATTATTTTGTTCTAAAGGATTAGCATAGATGTTAATGACTTAGCTTGCATACTTTTTTTCCCTTTAACTATGTCAAAGGAAATGTTGAAAAGCGATTTATTTTATTGCTCCACAGCAATCCTGTTACACATTAACTAATGTGCACTGTTATGAATAGGTTTTTTTTTTTTTTTTTAAATTTTTTAAATTTTTTTTTTTTATAGTATATTAATCAAAGTGCATGTTATAAAGGAAATATTGCTCAAGGAACGCTCACTTAATGTTTTCAATTTTCAGTTTTTCATTGGTTTTTGGTTTTTTATTATATGATGTAGGTTATTTAAGTGTACCTCACTTGAGTAACTAAATTTATCAAGAAGTTTTTTTACTTTGATGATGACAATGTAGACTTGAAAACTTGGTCAAACAAATAAGCATGTTTCTTTAGGTGCTGGAATTTTTATTTGAGTTCATTTTTTAATTAGCATTTCAGTTTTCAAGCTGACAAAGACTTAGACTTTTTCGTTTATTTAATATAAATAATAGTCAAATAAGCTCTATGTACAAAGAAATGTCAATCTAAAAATATCTATTAAATGTCAAATGTTTTTATTTTCCATTTGTGTTAAGCATTTTAATTTTATGCTAATAATGTGAACAAGGTAATTTCCATCTCAATTATATCATAAATGTACCAATTTTTGTTGATATATTTATGTTCTGAATTTTTAATGTAATAATACCGGTCATGAATTGAATGTTATAACAATGATTTGAATTTTTTTATCTGAATCAAAGGGGTTTGATATTTTGTGTGTAACTAAGACATTTTACTCAATGCAACTTTGGTACATTTACAACTTGAGCCATGCATCTAAAAAGATTGGTTCACAGATTATTTGCTTAATTCTTGTTTTGTTTCAAAGAACCACTAAGTGTCCTTATTAAGTATGTGCTTGTTAATTTTTCAGTTCTATTTAAATTGCTCCATTTTTATAAACTGTAAATCTTTGGTTTTACTCTATTCTATTCTGTAAGCAGCATTTAACTTCCTGTTATTCCAATATGCTTGCCCTGACATAGGACATTTTTATGAATGAAGTTGTTACAATGATCAGTGTTATTATCTGTAGTCCCACAAAATGCCATTTAAAGTGCTTGTTGTCAGATAGAATTGTGTTCATTGAATGTTTTAAGAAAGTAGTTTAAAAAACACCTTTATGTGCAAACACTGATTCATGGTTTCAAAGTAAATTATATATCAACTCGGTGATTTTCATCATAAGTTAACTAAACCACTAAATAGTTTTGAAAAGACTAAAGGTTTTAAAGGTTGACAACTCCCTTTGTGCTCAAGGGACAACTTTCTTTCAGGCCCTGTCAGTCTTAGAGGCAACTAACTTGAAGTAACTTTTGATATATATATATATATATATATCCCAGTCTATATTTGCTTGCACTGATTTCATTTTATGGCTAATTTTCTTTAATTTATATGTTAGCTTATTTTCTTTCCTGTGATGTAAAATGTCCAGTAACTTACTTACATGGCGTGGGTTGAGAAGTCATTGTACAATACTAACACTGCTCAACATTTCTTTTCAAGGCTAGTTTGTTTTAAAGCTATGGATTTTGAAAACTTGTGATTCTAACATTGTTACAGGTCTAGACAACTTAGATATTCTGTCATTTTCTTCAAGGACAACCAAAATATGACATTTATATTTTATGGTAGTCATTTTTTTAATCAAACTTTTAGCAATTTTAAATTAACATTTTTAGACTTGGTTCATTCAGGTGCTCAAATTTAAAGCAACTTCAATATTAGTTTTCTAAAGATTTATTTGTTTATGTCTGTGGATTACACACTCACAATTAGGAAAAAATGTTTTGTTGGTATGTTTCTTTGCATAAACTTTGTGGAAATGTTGAACCTGTAGTTAATTTAGTATTCAGTAAACAATTTAACATATGAAGTTCTAATTATTGCTACACTACATTCAGAAGGTGATGGGAATCAGACTTCAGTAGATGGGTTATCCCAGAAGACCATTGGAAATGTGGGTTATCCCAGAAGACCATTGGAAATGTGGGTTATCCCAGAAGACCATTGGAAATGTGGGTTATCCCAGAAGACCATTGGAAATGTGGGTTATCCCTGAAGACCATTGGAAATGTGGGTTATCCCAGAAGACCATTGGAAATGTGGGTTATCCCAGAAGACCATTGGAAATGTGGGTTATCCCAGAAGACCATTGGAAATGTATTCTGTTGCCTTTCTCCAAAGTCAATATTTAGTCAAATTGTCTATATGAATAATATGATGTCATCTGCCAGATAACTTATACAATAAATGTATTTTGTTTTTACTAACACAGAAATCTCGCTAAGAGAATTAAGTTTTAAAAAAACTATTTGAAACTAGTGAATTAAGTCTTGACCCATATTTGTTTCTTTGTGGCTCAGCTTGCAACATCACATTTGGCAAAGTTTCTAGTTTGCATCTCCACATCTGTATTGTTTGGTCAACTCCACATTTGATACATATATGTTGTGAGGTCAACTCCACATTTGATACATATATGTTGTGAGGTCAACTCCACATTTGACATGCATGTTGTGAGGTCAACTCCACAGCCTCAAATTTGCCACAGCTGGGTGTTGTTAGGTCAGTAGACATGCTGAGTGTAAAAGGAGTTCTTTAAAACTTGAAGCTCCCTTTTTTATTTATTTAAAAAAAAAACAAAGAATACAATTACAATATGCAATTGTATTTACTCTTACTGACTTAAAGTTTTTTTTCCCATACATTTGTTACCATCACCGTTCTAGTGGGATTCATGATAATGTACATAATAAAATTGTATCTCAGATTTTTATATTGTTACTGTGTTGTTCCTATATTTTATATGTTCTGTCTCCTGAAAACTTCCTGATGGAGTTGATGGTAACTTATTTTTATTATATGCCCTTGTTGGGTCTTGCAAGTTGAGTTGTACTACAGTAGAGATGTTTTCTTTTTCTTCAAGTGGGGAATACAGGTCTGAATATACTGGGGTAATGGATGTTTTGAAAGATTTGTTATTCATTTAAACGTTTATTAGCATTATATTATAAACCATAACTTCTAAAATGATTGAAACTATTTCCGTGCCAATCCATTAAGTAATTTCGCAGTTATATAAAAATGAATTAACATCATTATTTGAAAACATGTTACAACATTTCTCACAAATTGTGGGAATAGCTTTGCTTTTTCCAATACTCTTTCACAACATACAATACAGTCATACTAACTCAGTGTGAATAAAATATAGAGGAATATTTTATTATTCAACATGCCAAATAAAATAAGTATCTAATCGATCATTACAGCACAGTGTTTCTCAAAGAGGCTAGGTCGGCACTTATGCTGTTAAAATAATGTTAAAGAGATTTGGAAATCAAGGGAGCTGACTCAGCTTTTAATTTTTTTTAGTATTTTCAACAGAATTCTAAAATGACTCAGTTGTGAAGTTTAAACTTGAAGAACAAAGTATGTCCCAAATGGTGTAAAAGGCCTAGTATTAGTAAGGCAGGTTAAGGTCATAATTTGAGGCTATGAAACATTTTGAATGATAAGAGAAAAAAAACAGGCCTAAAAGAAAATATTTCTCTGGTAGGTAGAGTTGGGATGTTTCAGTGTAAACCAATTGTTATAGTGTACAAAACTTGAGTCTTAAAAAAAATCAATGGAGATTGATCCCACAGCACACAACTCAATTTAAACAAAATTAACAAAAGGAAAACAAAAAAAGGGAATGATATGAAATCTCTTTGACCAGAAGTCTGACTTAAAACATTGAATGCAGGTATAATTGTAAAGAAAAGGACACTTCATAAGTGTTATTTATAAAAAGCTTAGTTTAATCTGAAAAATAATTTATTTTCGTAATTTGTTCCGTCTTCTTTAAAATCTAAACTCAAGCAATTGACAGATCTGTGTATTTTAAAGAAGAATACCTTTCATACCTTTTGATTGCCAATAGCAAAATTAATGGCATTTCAGTACATTTAAAATTTATTCAAGAACATTTGGTGGAATTAAAAATGAAACTTACATATGTAATTTATTAGAATTTTAAAATAAAATTCAGGTAGCTAATAGGATGAAAAAATAGCTAAAATGCCTTATAAAGCACTAATAAAATTTAACCAGCCTAGAATAATTTTTTACTATACATTTTGATTTATTTTATGCCTGAAAATGAATTAAAAAATAAATTGAAGTGTAGAATCTTTAGTACTTAAAACAACAAATCATAGTGAAAAAAGTTAAGGGTAAATATAATAAAATTAAATCACACATTTTCAAACATCTCAAATTTGTGCTTGCACTGAACACATCTATGTAATGTGATCAACCCCAGGAACACATGGCTCTCATGTCAAAATTGAATAAATCCATCAATATTGAATTCCATCAATAATTAAACCTTCAAAAAACAAAAAGGAAAGTGTCTTAAAGAAGAAATGTACCAGTAATTCAACAAATAACAGAGAAAGATGATACAAATGACAATGAAAAATAAAAATGTGTGGATCCTCTTTCTATTAAAATATTTTCCCTATCCAATAAATACAGTTTATGAATTTTTTTTTAATGATACAAGAAATTTTAAAAAAATAGAAAGTAACACTCCAAGAGAAGCACATACATTGTGTTAAATAGATTTGGAAAATGGTTTACTGAATTTCATGCTTTATCTTTTACTGTACCTCAGTTTTGACAGATACTTATAATTCAAAAAGACATTTTCAACACTTGTAAATTTATTTTCTCAATTATTCTGGCCAGTATCTTAATTATATTATGAACAACTCAAATTACAAACAAAAAATTCTGAAAGAATATGCTTGTTGGATTTGTAGCAAGAGGAAAATAATGTAAGATTGATGGAATATAGTGGAGATTTGATTGACTCTGTCAGTGTTTTAGGGGGATCTTAGGTTAATTTAAAAACTGGTGAAAACATTGTGCTGGGGGTGAGGGGGTAACACAGCATGCAAGTATCATTTAATAGATTATATCACTATTATAACCCTGAACATCTTTGAGAGATTTATTGTAACATGTTGACAATATTGTGGTGGGAAATGTAGAAATTTCTTAAGTGTAAAATATGGCTAAGGAATAATGTAAATGTATGTCTATAAAGTTTAGAAAACTTACTTGTACTTTTTAATTTATTTTACATGAATAGTAAATAATTATAGGCTTATAACATTTAACATTCAATTTTGCTTTGCACAGGGTAAATAAAACAATTTGTAATGATAAAATTATTTAATTTACAAAAACTTTCCTAAAAACAAATTACCAGGTGAACAAATCTTAAAATTTCTGTCTAATGCTTTAACTCAGATCTTGAAACTGTTGTCGAGACAATATTAAGTATGTAAAATCAAAGCTAGATTAAATTTGAGCAAAAACTACAAATTAATAAACAGTAGTCTAAACCATGGTAAAGTACAGAATTATAGTTGTGTTGGATACAAAGAAGATACTACTTTGTTTTTTCACCATTGTTCAGTTACAATAAAATCCTTGAAAAATAAAAACAATTAAAAAGCACTGGAAATTTAGTAGTCAGTGCCTTAAAAAAAATTTAATTTAAAAACCTATTGCATAGAATATTTTTCTTATTGTTGTGTAAACACTTTAGTAAACTTATGTAACTCCACTTAAGTATGACTCTATTTTTTAAGTAGTTCTACCAACAACAACAAAAATTATTAAAAATTTTGTGCTGTATTGTGGTATGCACACATGAAATATTTCAGACCCCCTTCCCTTTGTGCTGATCACCTGGTTTGGTGATGGTTTAGTGTTTTAAAACAATTTTGTTAACAAGGGATAAACACACTCATTTTCCACAAGAGTTACAGAGATGGAAACATTTGTATAAAAAATCCCAGTTACAAGGCTTCTGTGTAACTCAACATTACAAGAAATGCTGTGGAGGATATCATTTGCAAAAAATATAAAATTTTAAAAGTCACACAACCAAACACAATTTAAAAAGGAAAAAAAAAACTAGTAGAATTACATTACTATACACAATTATTTTAAATATAAATTAATTATTTCCTTCCTGTGCCAGTCTGTCAATATTCAAATGCATATTTTTAATATCACATGACTTGATTTTTATTGCACAGTAGATTTAACATAAAACTCCAGAAAATCTGTCATGGCAAAGACGCAGCATCTGAACTTGTTTACAATTAACTATTCAACAAATATCTTTTATTGTGCAGCGTTTTATAGATCTATAAGTAGCATTGCAAATTCTATTATTTTTAAATTGACTAAAAATACATTTGAAATGATGTGATGCTTTCAACACACAATAAATAAGTGTGTGCTTACTTTAGGTTAAGGCAATTTTAAATACACTTCAATACTTTTATAGCAACAAAACATTAATCAAGGTTTTGTTTAGGGTAGATTGAAAGAGCTATTTATATACGAATTGATAGACAAAAGTTGGAAGTACTTAGTTCAATACTGTCTTTGGTTAAGTCAGATCTTGTGATAACGTAGATAAGGGTTTTACAAAAAAAATAATAACAAGCAAGAAGTACAATTTTAATGCTTTTTTTTACTGATACATTATATATATTTAAATATATAGAATCTCTAATTTTAAAAAAAAATTTACAAATTAAGTTTTATAAAAATTAATGAAAGATTAGATAGTGTATTCATTTAAATTTTAGCAAACTCTGTCAATCACAAAATAAATGGACATTTTTATAAAAAATTATCCATTATTTGGCATAAAAAAAAAGGATTAAGTATACAGAATAAAATTGGATCATGGGAGAAAAAAATCTAGAAATAAGATCTATAAACAATCCCTTTTGCTATTTTCATTAATATATCATTATCACACCTAAACCATGAAGCTTTCTTTTCACTATAATATTTCATGCAGGCTGCTTCATGAAGAGATCTAGTTCAGTTTGATTTCTTATTCAGCAGTTCCTCATAGTCCCATAATGCCCTCCATTCATTGGCTCCAAGCAAAGCAACCTCAGTTACCCAACCATGGGCATGGAGTTCTCTAGTCAAGGAAGATAAACAACTCTCCACAAAGTGCAGTGATGTAGCCAGGACAGACTTAATCATGTCTAGTTTTAAAAGAGATTTTAAAAAATTCATGTGCAAAATATATCTTTATTTTTCAATATTAACATAATTATCTGTGAATCATCAAACATGATTTATCAAAAGATGATTTAAACTTTGAGTTTATCACTAATTTTACTCGTGACAACATTTTCAGATTTTTATATAATATGTAGAACATTTAAAAGCAGTCACACATTATCAATATCTTCAGTCTCAGTGGTTGGCCCTCTTGAGCTGAAAACGTTTTTGGGCTACATATTTGAAAAGAACAGAACCCTTTTTAAATGCTTTGACTCATTTCACAAAAAATATATATAAAATAAGCTAATTTGGTAAAACACTGAATTTATTATTGTAGACAATTAAATGCAGTAATGTGATCTTTATAAATGAAAATAAAATATCAACAATTAACAATGACGTACCCTGGATTTCATTATTTATTGCATTATCTTTTGTTAAACTTACAACTACCTTTTTACTTGCATAATTTTGGGGAAATTTCTTATAGTTGCTTTAAGCCCTAACCAAAAGTAGAATGATATCCAGCGTAGAGTACTGTAAAAATTATTTACATGGGTATGCCTATACCCATTAAAAAATTTTTTTTTAGAGACCATTAAAAGAATAAAATTTTATGTAAAATTACAGAAAATAGTCAATACTTGAAGATAGCAGCCATTACAATGGCAAGATGAGACAAAAATAGAAGAAGCAATCTGATTAGCTGGAACAATGACTGGCCAGCCAATCTTGAGGCTTGTATTTTATAGCTGATAGATCACCCAAGTTGTTTCAAAAGGGTTTAAGAATAATTATAATTAATTGTACAGGGTAACATACCTTCATTTTGTGATCCTGAGTTTTGAACTTCATTCATCAGTTTTCCTAAGAGTTTTAACTTTGGGCTTAGCTCCTACATTAGGAAAAACAGTTATTCTAATTTTAGGATTAAACCTTTTTTTTCATAAAAACATATAACACAAACTTTCCACCACAACAGTTAGATGTTATAAACAAACATACTAGAATTACCAACCAACTGTACAGAATATATTACAAAATTAAGGAAACACTTTGAAAAGAAAAAAAATAATAATATACCTGGCCCTTCCTGCTCTGTTCCAATATAAAGTTGAGAAGCTCTGCATGAAAGCAGGCCTGCAGCTGGTCAAGGGTATCAGAAGACTGGGATAGGACGATGTCAATATTCTCTGGGGAAAGTAGGTCACAATGTGGTCATCTTTGTGTGAACATCAACTAACTAAACTAACAACATACCACTCAGAGATGCTTCACAGCACCCAACAAAAAATCTCTCACACCTGCTACTTGTTCAAATGTATGAGTTAAATGGGTAGGATTAGCTACAAACTTAACTAATACAAAAATGTAAATGGGAATTTAAAAAAACATATTCCCATTATAACATGCATTGGTCAAACTGACATAAATGATGGGGATGGGGTGGGGATGAAATGGCCAAATTTAATAGACTTTTGCCTTTTCACCATAACATGGCCCCATATCAGAAAAAGAGGATAAGGACATTTTCACATTACATCTCAATATTTAATACACACTGAAATTTCATATAGAAAAAAATGTAATTGTATTAAAAGATGAGTATCACAATAACTAAAATAGCAGATTATTATCCCTTAACCTAATTTTATAGGAGAGCTTTCAATACTGATTTATTGGAAACTTACTTCTTTGCATGTCTATGCTGAGAATGTAACCTGTCATACTTCTCTCATACACATCCATTAGTGAAGGGAATGAAATGCTGCAAATAGAAAACAGATTATAATAGCTATTCTACACAAACAGGCACGTAATTATTTTAATGAGGAAGACAAAGCAATAAGGCAACTAAACAAATATTTAAACAATGTTGTGTATAAAAAAGACCATCTGACAGCTAACAATGTTGACTAACCTCCTGGTCAAATCTCCTAAAGACACCCCAAGCCTGATGGACAAAGGACGTTTCACAGCTGAATAAACACAAACAAGAAATTATTTAATAACTAAATTGTCAACAAATTTGACATTTAATTTGAAAGTCCTGCAGCGTTACTGTAGTCCATTTGGAAGAACCAATAATAGTTTTAATGGAAAGCAAATAAAATTAACTTGCTTCCTAAATTTTCTGTTTAATTTATAAATGTTAACAATTCCTCAGGTAATAAACCAGGTATTATGAGACTGGCAATAGAGTTTTTGTCAACTAATGATATTATGAGACAGTAAATAGAGTTTTTGGTCAACTTATGGTATTATGAGACTGTCAATAGAGTTTTGGGTCAACTTATGGTATTGCAAGTCTGTCAATAGTTTTTGTCAACTTATGTCAACTTAGTCGTCAGCTACGCTCCTCTGCAGATACACGCATTCTCTGTGTTCCTAAGACAAGAACTAAAACATTTGGCGAAAGGTCATTCTCCTTTTGTGCAGCCAAACAATGGAATTCTCTTCCATTACATATCCGTAGCATTTCAAATGCTAAGTCATTCAAGACTGCACTTAAGACATATCTTTTTAAAATTTATTTTCAAAATTAATAAAACAACATTTCTTTAAATGATTAACGTAGCTGATGTATTGAGTATAGCGTATTGTCATTTATGTAGTTAATATGATATGAATGTTTCTTTTTATTGTTATATGTATTTTTATTTCCATGAAAAGCGCTGTGAGCCTGGCTCCATGCTGGGATACAGCGCTATATAAATTACCATTTTATTATTATTATTATTATTATTATGAGACTGTCAATAGAGTTTTGGGTCA
Source organism: Radix auricularia (assembly GCA_002072015.1). NCBI lineage: Eukaryota > Metazoa > Mollusca > Gastropoda > Lymnaeidae > Radix > Radix auricularia. The sequence continues at coordinate 75,532 of MUZC01004589.1, read as the reverse complement.
ACTTATGGTATTGCAAGTCTGTCAATAGTTTTTGTCAACTTATGGTATTATGAGACTGTCAATAGAGTTTTGGGTCAACTTATGGTATTGCAAGTCTGTCAATAGTTTTTGTCAACTTATGGTATTGTGAGACTGTCAATAGAGTTTTTGTCAACTTATGGTATTATGAGACTGTCAATAGAGTTTTTGTCAACTTATGGTATTATGAGACTGTCAATAGTTTTTGTCAACTTATGGTATTATGAGACTGTCAATAGAGTTTTGGGTCGACTTTTGATATTATGAGACCGTCAAAAGAGTTTAAGGTCAACTTTTGGTATTATGAGACTGTCAATAGAGTTTTTGTCAACTTATGGTATTGTGAGACTGTCAATAGAGATATGGGTCAACTTGTGTTTTTTTCTATAGGGATGGTTTGAGATGTTCCTTACGAAACAACACTGGCTCCATGTAATTAACTGTCCTGACATCCAAGACCTCTTCCTTGGTCAGGTAGTGTCTGGCGATGAAGTGGAGCCTGGCTTGGCTGATGGTCTCCATACAAACAGACGTCACGGCCTTGTAGTTGGCAAATAAGTGCAACGTCGTGAACACAAGGAATAGGGACCAGATGATTCTGGATGAAGTCAGACCAATAATGAGCTAGTAAAGTTATCAAGATTTGATAGGATAGGAGCTATAATAATCAGAACACAATGTGTATTTAATATGGGCCCTAGATAAATAAAAGAGAAAGATTTTTTCATTTATGTCTTTGTTTTCTAGGGTCATGATTATTAACTTTGCCAACACACAATGATATAATGTGGCAGAGTCCTTCTGCACATACTGACTGAATCACTGGAAGCAGTACAATGTTAAGTCCTGCTAGTGCACTGAGACAAATTACTGCATATACTGACTGAATCACTGGAAGCAGTACAATGTTAAGTCCTGCTAGTGCACTGAGACAAATTACTGCACAGACTGACTGAATCACTGGAAGCAGCACAATGTTAAGTCCTGCTAGTACACTGAGACAAATTACTGCACAGACTGACTGAATCACTGGAAGCAGCACAATGTTAAGTCCTGCTAGTGCACTGAGACAAATTACTGCACAGACTGACTGAATCACTGGAAGCAGTACAATTATCCTACCAACTCACTCGCTCACCTTAAGTTCTCACTACCTCTTACAACAAGCCCTCAATTTAACCCTTCATTTATTGTATTCATACTCTCAAAGTTCATTCAAAATTTATGTAAACTGATTCTCACATTCATAATAAAAACTACATTCTCAAGGAAGCTAAAGATTGTTGAAGTGAAATAGTTAAACTTAAATAGGTTCTTCAGTGGGTTTTTTTGTGTGGGTTTTTTTGTTCTAATCCCAGAAGCTTATTGATTCAAGACATCTTGTTAATTTATGATGGGTTGTTAATCACAGAGTTGTGAATGAATGACTTGTAAATAATTTTTCACTTGCAGTGAAGTCTTGCCTTGATGTTAATTCATGGCATCTTTAATTATTGACTTGTTGACTTGTGCAAGATTTTTTAATTAATTATATTAAATTTATATCTCTTCCCTGTCAATTGCCAAATTGTCCAGACATTTTGTGTTGAAACAATTGTGCAATTTGTTAAAAATGAAAAAAAAAATTATGCATCCCTTTATAAGTGCTAGTTTTAAGATAGCTGCCTTATTAAAAAATATATTCTAGTAGGTCCAGCACCACAACTGCGACACTTATCAAAATCTTTAGTTGTTTGGAATGTTGGTAAAACAGTTTAACTTGAAGTGAAAATAATAATGATACATACACTTGACTGTTGCTGACCAATGGAACCAAGATGAGGCTACAGATAAGGGCGGCAAGGTTTACTAATGTCTCCTGTAAGACATTCAAAGTTTAAATTTACATACACGTATTTCATTAAAAAAAGATAACTACTGGATATTCCAAACTTTAACATTTTCAGAAACATATTGACAAACCACTATGTGTAAGTTTAACATTTTCCTAAACAGTGAAACTTCTAATAACAAGTGTAATTTGTTCCAGAATCTTGCTTGTTAAGCTAAATACTTGTTAAACAAAACAATTTTTCCCATACAAATGAATGTAAATTGCAATAATGCATTTCATGCTGAAACAATACTCATTTTTCTTTTTAACATTTATTCAAATAAAATTACTTATGACGTGTTAAGGAGTGTAACAACTTGGATTACCATTTTGATTTGAAACAAAAACATAGATGATCCTGGTGTTTTCAAAACGAGGTCAGCAAAAATACGTTTCGCCTTCTCACAAATAATGTTTTCATTAATAGTGTCACCTTGTAATCCTTTCTCTTTTATCCATATTAGAAGTGACCTCTCAACATCAAGAATACATAACCGGTTCGTAGACATTCTTGACACTCGCTTTGAAGCATCCATCTCCGTCATTTTGTTTTTGTTCTTGATATTAGTGCAGATAGTTGATGTTGACCGATTTTGTGTGCGCGCTAGATTAGCCACGCTTTCACATTGTTCTCGATTTTCAATCATTTTATGTTTCACTTCAAGTTTTTTCTCTCAGCACAGTGCGTTAAAAATAAAATATATGACTGTAATGGGATCCAAATGAAGTACATCTGTGATTTGAAGCCATTTAATGACTTGTCATTTTTCTTCCATTAGTCCATACATCATTACTACAACATTATCATAAACACGTAAAATATAATGTAACTATTTACACATATAAATAACAAATAACTATTTATTTTGCAAGAAACCTAATAAGCAAAGTTTGTCACAGGTTGAGAGAAAAGATTTAAGTATCAACAGTTTATTGTATTTACAATTAAATATACATGTTTTAAGAATTCACGTAAACGCTTTCATTACTGTCAAGTCAGCACCTTTGACAGATCTATTGTGACTTGTCAGTTTAAGTGCCCATTGGTCAATACATTATTACCACCACATTATCAAAAACGTGTAAACAAAACAATGCAACTATTTACAAATGTAGAGTCCAAGGGAAGAAACTTCTATGTCTCATTTTTGAAGTTTTGAGATAATCAAATTTTAATTTTCATAATTATACAGATTTCATATAAATTAACTGAATTCATTTTAATTGTTAATGGGTCGGATACATATATTTTTTTTTATTAAACCTGATTCAGGACATTCTATTTTTTATCAGATACTGGGGATAACTAAAAAATTTCAAAAATGTCACACAGCTGTTTCTTATTATGTGAATAACAAAGAACTATTTATTTTGCATGAAACTTTGAAGTAAAGTTTATCACTGGATAAAAAAATATAAAAGTACCAATGGTTAATGGTATCTATAATTTAAAATACACGTTTTAGGAATTCAAATAAAAGCTTTCATTATTTTCAAGTAAGCTACTCTTCAGATCTATAATAAAAGCTTTATTTTTCCAAATTTAGTCTAAGACACATTAAAATATTACATGTAAACAGTGGCATAGCCATGGGAGGGAAGGGGGATAAAATTCGAAATCCCCCAGGACCCCCATTTGAGGGGGGGCCCCCAAATAAGTGTCAAAATATTTTTTTTACATTAAATATTACTCTACGGCCATGTAGGCCCTACAAATTCCTAGATGCGCCACTGCATCTAAATGACAATCAAACAAATACTATTATGTGTGTGTGTGGGGGGGGGGGGGGGATTCCAAGTCTTAAATATGTTATTTTTTAAACACACAAATATGCATTCTTGTAGAGTATAACAGAAAAATAAACGCTAAACTGAAGCATAAGTTAACAAACTTCATTTGGGGTAATATAAAAAAAATGTCATTGTAGTTTAATGCACATTGAAACTTGACAACCAAACACAAACCAATTGTAAATCTCATCAGCCAAACAAAGGATATTATACATTGATATAGAAAATTAAATTTAGAATTTCGTACATAATATTAACATACACGTTTACAAAAAACGGACAATTAATGCAAAAACAAAAATAATAATATTAATCGCATCAAATAAACTACCCCTCTTTATGGCATTCTCTTTACATGTTAATAAAAGCTTAAATAATGACATTGCTTAAATAATGACATTACGTCACACTATTTTATCTCAAAACCAACATTTTTAAAATTATTTTCAATTTTTTTAAAATCGGGAGTTACCTCGCATAGTGTCACGGATGGGACGGACGGGACATACATTTGCAATTATGTATATTGATTATATTTTGTTAAGATAGATGATCGCTATGAGAAGTTAATATATGGTTATTATTTTTTTTTTTGCTGCTCAATTCTGATTGTTACAGGATTTTGTTTTGTTTTAAATTATTTTTTTCCTAGATATCACATTTAAACAAAACAAAATTATTGATTATTTCACATTGACACATCTCACTGTTGTTATGCTTAGTTGTGAAGACGACTTCAAAACTTTTTTTAGACTCTAAAACTGGTATGTATGAATGCAAACATGTTAAATAGAAAAGCAGCAAACCTGACTTCCATCTTTAGCTGAGACATCAGCCATATTGTTGCGACGAGCCTGGTGCTGTGTCAATGAAGCCCTTGTTGCTCCACCTGCCACTCCAACAATGCTCTTTATCAAAGAAGGTAGAATAAATTTCAATACATAATTGAAGGAATTTGAAGTACTTTTTATTTATGCATATCACGGTAAAGCGTCTAGGAATGCATTTGTAAAATATTCTTGTTAAAAATTTTAAAATTCTAAATAGTAATTATGCTATAAAATTAAATGCACCTTGTTTATTACACTAAGTAAAACTAGATACGAACCCTGCATATGCCAGAAACACACACAACAATGGTGAAATAACTTCCAAATGATGGAGCCAAAATGTCCAAAAATATGGCAGTGTCATTAAGTAAGTCTGCAAATAACCTAAATGAAATGAAAAATGAAACAGCTTCATGAAACAAAAAAATAGACTCAATAGTTCTAATCACAAGAGACTTAATAATTTATTTGTATTTTTTAATGGTATGCATTAATGTGATTTACCCTTGCATAACCCACTACCCCTAACACATATTTTTTAAATACATAAATGGAAATAGAGAGAATATTACATTATTTTATATTTCCAATACAAAAATTAATATGAAATGATTTGATTTTTTAGATAGCTCCAACATATGTCTAACATATAATTTTAGAATTTAAAAACAACATTTTAATTACCTCCATCTTTTAGCATCACAGTCTAGTCCGGTTCTGAAAATTAAAAAATGAAAAGCTAATATCCTAATAACTCAAATGGAAAAAAGCCATGCTGATTTTACAGGTTTTTAACATTAAACGTTATCGGATTTGAAAGCGCTTTCCAATTCTGAATTTACTTCTTTTTGTGACAAGACTTGTTTACATAGCCAATAACTTTATACAGAAATATTTCTTTAGCAATTAATTTTTTAACAGTTTAGTTTTATGTGTGACGCATCAGGCTTCTCTATAAGCTTAGAATGCTCACCCTTTTGCCCATGCAAACAGAATGCGCCCTAACATTCCAGCTCCATCTGAATAACAAATTATAATAGAGATACTTGGAATCAAAGCTTATAAATATTATAATTGGCATGAAATGTAGACACACTCATAAAACTAGCATGCTGCTATAAATAAAAAAGAGACATTCACAGGGTATTAATAAAATCTTTACCTAAAGAAATGTGAGACTGTCAATAAAAAAAGAAACAAAATGTAACTACTTAGAATCCTAGTAAGTAACACTAGCCACAGATGCCATCATGTTACTTCAAAAAATATGTATTTATTTATTTTGTACACTTATATAGTACAGTACCCCAACCAATGGCTGGGCTCACCGCACTTTACAGACATTCCAAAACAATGAGAAAAGATATTACGCTCTCAATCTTCCTAAACATAGTTACATACACAACATTGTACACAAACGTCTAGACGTGGGCATATATCCGTCACATATAGTTTTATGTTACATACCTTTCAAGAGCCATGTAATAGTTGCACCCATAACAGTTGCTGTTTCATCTCCTACTCCCACCCCTTTTAACACAGCATGGGCTGCAAGGGTTCCTGTAATGCTGCTGGCAAATGCCTTATGGTCAAACAATAGAGAAGGAAACATTATTTATATAAAGACTACTTAAATTTTTACTAATGGAATCTGACAGGATTTAATGCTGTTACTTCTATTGAATAAAAAATATCAAGGTTACTTTAACTTTAAACTAAATTAAACTTTCTTAAAAGTAATTGGAAGCAAAGAAATTTTTTTTTTAAAATGTACACCAGTTATTTTACTTAGTGAGAAACATCATTTTATCTAATTCTAAATCTTTTCTTTAGATAGATACACCACTTTGGGTTATATATGATGTGAGCATCTATGTATGACTGATTAAAATACTGTGTCAACATTACCTGTATTGTGTCCCATATCTGATAAATGAGATAGTCACTACTGACACTGTCTGGATAGCCTTGGGGAAGGAAAATGCTCTGCACAAAATAAAATGTTAAACAATTAGAAAACAAGTATTTTGTGTAAATAAACATTTTATTATTTGTGACAAGCAACAAAGCCTGTCCAAGGATGTTCTGCCGTCGTTGAGAGTGGCATGTTGTAACTCCCCTCTAACAGCCGTCTCGATCCGCCATACATGTGTATCACGTCAAAAATACTATTCATTATAGTTAAAATAAATAACCCATAAAAACAAAGTTTTTGACTATAAATTCCAACGCGTACCACTCAAAATAAAGTCTTAGAAAAAAATACTGCACAAAAAAATAACTCGATTTGAACCTCTGCGTAAACTTGCTCAATATGTAAATGAGTCTTAATTTTTCTGATTGGCTGTGGGAGTCTGTAGGAGTTTGAGGGACGAATCGCAATCGATGACCGGACAGAAAATTGACTTTTATTAAATAGGATATATAAATTCAATTTTTATTGTATTTCATGAAAATATATTATTGTTCAACCTTTATTTTATAAATTGCAGCACTATAATTAAAATTTAAAAAAATTAAAAATAAAACAAATGTTACTAATTAACAACTTACACTGAAAAGATGTGATAGTGAACTGTGACTGGCAGATGAATCTATTTTCTTTAAAACCTTATCTTCATCCTTCAAAAAGTAGTCATGCTTTCTTTCAGTTGATCCGTAGCGTTCTTGACAGACAAGTCTCCCTGATTCCAAATCTTTCCTATTTGATATGTCTTCCATTTTCTGAAAAATAAGCTAAGTAATACAGTAATGATAACTAAGAACTAGATAATAAATAGTACTAATGAATAGTCTACTTACTTCATTATTTTTAAAAAATAGTTTTAGTTTGCTTTTGTACTTTATATTTATGAATTAATACATCATAATTGTTAAAAGTAGGCTAATAAGTTCAGTTCAGTATCTGTTCCTAGATACAGTTACCGTTATCTTTTCTTATCTATTACATTCCTTCTATGCAGAAGATTATTGCATCCTATGCTAATTCATGGTTTTTGTCTAGTCTTACATTTTTATTACAGTTTTAAATGTTAATATTAATAGTGAGTTAGTTTTCTTTTTTCTGGTGTGACCAAGCAACCCATTTCACTCCAGAATTTCAGATGGGAAATCTGAAAAGTGTTTTTTTATCCCAGTGTCTATCTGAGGGTTGTGTTAAATTATCTTTGTATTGTATTTCCAAGTTAAAATTAATTGCCCAATGTGATATTATTACTTTGCACATTGTTCTTCAATCCTCAAGTGTTTCTTGTATTTCTAAGTTTAATGATTTAACTAATGGTGTTACTCTTGTCAATTTTGAATATTCTCCAATAATGAATCTGGTAGCTCTTTTTTGAATTTGTTATCGCTTATCTATGTTTTCTTTGGTTAATGTTAACAGTTGACACTATTTTGGATGGAAAGACGTCACATTCTTCCAATAGCTTTTCATTTATTTAATTCATCTATTAATACATCTAGATCTTTTTGTAAGACTTCACTATCTTGTTTGGAATTAATTGTTCTGTATATTATACAATAATCAGCAAATAACCTAACTTTAGTTTTTGATGAAATGCTGTTGGGTAAATCATTTATATAAATTAGGGAGAGTATGAGGCCATATACAGTTCCTTGTAGGACTCCTCAGTTAACAGTGATTTGGTTATAATCTTAATGACTGTTTAATAATGTATAAATTAATTTTTCTATTGATTGTGCACTTGTAGGTTAAAGACAAATAGACTTGCTTTCAAGGATTGCTATTTTCCCCAAGTTATCAACCTCTTCCTTTAAACTTGAAAGAATTATGAATGGTGTGCTTGAAGACCATGTTGGAAGTGTGGAGAACTATAATGAATATCTATAACAAACCTACCCTGCCCTATGAGTATGAGTCTCAGTATGAGTAGTATGAGCAGGGGATAAAGATTGCGCGGAGTCCCAGACTGCAATTATAGTAATTATACAATATAATAATTTTGGGACCCTAAAATAATTGGGGGCCCCTCCTGTCTTTAGCCTAATCAGCACCCCTTAATCCGCCACTGCCTTTGCTGATGACATTGTCTGAATCATTGTCAGCATAGCCAACAGTGTGGATGATCTAAAAGAACTCCTTAAAAACTAAAGAAAACATCGGTGGCGCACATCATGGAAATCAATGCGGAAAAGACTACTGTCATAGAAAATACAGCTTTCACATGTGAAATTCGGTATAAACTGACAAATTTGGCTTATAACTCAATTAAATATAACATTGGGCCACCAAGACCAAGGCATTGTGACATTGGCTCACATTGACATTGGGAGAATCCTCGGGCTAGAGGCTTGGGCGAATAGTCCGAATAGGTTTATGTGGTGCCATTTATTATCTTAGTGCAGGAGCACAAGCCTAAAATTTAATAGTGCGCAATAGATTTTTTAAAAACAATATCAATAATATTTGCAGTTAGTGAGGGCAATATCAATAATAGTAATAGTATGGAGTTAGTTCTACAGTAGCCTACAGTACAGCCTACAGTACTTTGACTACTATCACTACTGTGTTTTATAAGTTTCGGTACTGACGTGACGCGATACGTAAATTTAGTAACGATTTCGTCCGGTTGTGTTGTCATTAAATAGAAACAAATTTATGTGTGTCTCCACTTTTGCAAACGACCTTACTTCATAAAATATATATTATTATCTTTTTAATATTTTTTATGTTTAATCATTAAAAAAGTAGATAATGCTTAGCTTAACAAATTAAAGTATACTTTTTTATTTGAATCTCTTGTACGGAAAACAGGAAATAAGTAGTACTTATTTAGTTTCCAAAGATCTTTACCACCCTCAATATTAATCAGCCAATCGCGTTATATGTGTCATTCTTCTCCAATAGAATTACATTTAACTTTAGAGCGTTTGTCGTTGGTAACCCCGTTACTAAGGTAGCTGCTGTTTACAGCGTCTCGCGGAAGCCGAGGTGTGATTATTTTCCTGTGAAACCATCAGATTCTGGGTGAGATGCACACACTATTATATTTTTAACGTATTAATCATGTAGGTTAAATTGTAAAATGCAATACTCTGATAGAAACCCATAAACGTTGATCTATGGCTTTTGACATTTTGATGACTATTACTAAAAAATAAAAAAAGACTACGTCTACTACAGTTAAAGTTTGAAATAACACACGGAACTTACTTTTTATTTAATTTCATTCATCATTGTCATACTAATTTTTTTTATTATTATTCTTAGTATACCAATGTTAATGTTGAAATGTATATAATTTAAATATCATTACAATATTAGGATGGCATGAATATTAAGTAATATTATTTATGAACCAAGTTATCTTATCTGTTACTGTTACAGATGCTCCTTCTATTAATTCTATATACTATACTATATAGAAGATTATTGCATCCTACATTTATCTACGGTTTGTGTTTAGGCCGGCATTCATATTAGTAGAGTTTTAAATGATGATAAATTGTTGGCTTTCCTGAGGAATTTCCTGGTTTCTTCAGGCAACCCATGCCCATACCATCCCCGAATTCCGGATGGGAAGAAAGAAAACTTGTATGTGTTTGTTCTTGCATGCGGAATAAGAAAGGTGTTTTATCCTTATGTCTATCTGAGGGTTGCATTAAGTTATCTCTGTGTTGTATTTCTAAATTAGAATAATCGCTTTATGTATAATTACTAATTTACTATAATTTATAATATTTATAATTTATACTATTACTAGTATTACTTATTATTTTATTACTTATTAGTATCAGGACTGTAGAGTGTGGTTTTGCCTCTACTAAGTTAATATTAATATGCTAAAATTAAAAATGTCAAAAATTGAAAACCAACAGACTACTGTTAGGTCATGGTCAACTTATGGATAAGCTACTAATACTAAGAATCTGTCCAAGAAGATTACACAATAGCCCTAGTAAATCAAATATCAATCAATTCAATTTCAATGACTCAATGGGATAATAATATCAAATGGTTATAAAAAGAACCTATACTATATTGGTCTTTTGAATTGGTGCCATCAACCAATGAAAACATTGATAAACTAGGACAAATTTTTAAAAAGAGCTGTCAGATTCATTACTGGAGAATATTAAAAACTTTTAATAACACCATTATTAAAATCCTTAAACCTTTAAATACTAGAGGTTGTTAGAACAAAGTAGTAGAGTTAGTAAAAATACGTAAGGCAATTAATTGTAACTTGGAAATACAACACAAAGATAATCTAATACAAGTCACGGATAGACATGCAGCCTATGGGTCAAAACACTTTTCTTATTCCATTATCAAAAACAAACATATACAAATTCTGATTCTTCCTGATCTGATTTCTGTCGTAGAATTGGTTGCTTGATGAAACCAGGAAAATCAACACTTTATCAACATTTAAAACTCTAATAAGAATTAAGATCTAGACACAAACAATGGGTAAGTGTAGGATGCAATAATCTTTTGCAAAGGAATGTCTGTAACAGATAATATCAGCATTGAAAAGGCCAAGCTCTTATAATCATATGGCTTATAATAAAATATTTTTGAAGTTTAAAGACAAATGGCCAAAACAAGAATGCAACTAAATTTTAAAATTGAATCATGATTGTAAAATAACTGCAGTATTGAATGAAGTTGTAGTTGTAAGGCAAAGTCAAAACTTTTTATTATTTAGGCCATTTACTTGGGTTTGAGAATACTTTTCCTATTTTTTAATCTCGTCAGTAATTTTACATTTATGATAAAGCTCTACACTATGTACATACTTTATTAAGTAGTCTTATAGAAGCAGGAATAATGTTGTGTAATAAAAATTAACCAGATGATTGATGAATTGCTTCTGAAATGTAATAAATTTTTAATAAAAATATTAATAAACATGTTTCTAAATTGTTTTTTTTAATGCATAGCATTTATATGTCAATATACAATTTAGAATGGCTAGGCTTATCACAGCCCCAACTAGGTTCACACATGAAGATTGGACCAGGTCCAATTTAACCAAATATGCAAATGCAGATGTGGAGAGACAGCAAGCTGAGCGGCTAATTAAAGAATCTGATAGGCTCAAAGATGAAACAGCAAAACGTACAGAGAAAACTCAAAGGGATGTCAATAAAAAATTGGGTGAGTAATGAATACTCACTATTCAAAGTGTAATAGTTACTTTTGATTAAGAAATAATAATTTTATTTAAAAACTTTATTAGTATTTATTTTTTCAATTAACTTTGAAAACGTTTTTGAAATTCACCACCAGCTGCATATAAATTGTATTTCCGACTGAGTAAAATTTTTGGGAGTTATTAAATTTCCTATATGTGTAAAATCAAGTGTTTATCATTGAAATTCCACAACAGTACTCATTCTTTGCTAATGGTTTTGTACTCTACACATTAAAAACAAAATGTGTAAGTTAGTTAGTTTCTGGTGTAGCATATTTAAAAATTTGTAAAGGTAAATTGAAATGTTAAACAATAGCTTCTAGTTATATTTGAAAAACTTCTTTTAAAAAGAAACAAATATAAGAAATATGAGGAATCTTATTGCCTGCCAACCCGAAGCAAGTAATTTTATTGTTGCTCCTACTTGTATTATTTTTATATTTATTAAATTTTGTTTTTGTTTTTGTAGAGCAACGTCTGGCAGATATCCGTTATTGGAAGAAAGAATTGGATGACAAACTTGATGGGCTGTCCAAAGAAATTGAGAACTTATTGGCTTTTAAACAGCGTGTTGATAAAGCCCTCCAGGCAACTGAAGAGCCTTTGCACATTGCCAGAATGTGTCTTGCAAACAGGTGCACCACTTTTAATTGTATTAATTTAATTATTTATTTTTAATTTTAATATAGACTCAAATAGACTTTTTTACCACAGAAATTTAGTTTTAATTAAATTCCATAAAAAATAGGACGTATCGTTGCATAATGATATTTCTTCTTGCTAACCTTTTATGAATAGAATCAGCAAATATTGAGAAGATTGTACATTTAGAAATGATTTATTAACTCTTTAATACAACAACTGGTATAACTTTGAGCTTCATGTTATTCACAGGATACAGATAATCCTAAATCACTGAATTTAAAAATAAAAATATATCCCTCCCTGACCTCTCCAAAATATTTGTGTTTCTCTGTTTATGTTTTCATTACATATGTTAAGTATGGAATTATATTTTTTACTTTCACCTTTAGTGCATCTAGGGGATGAAAATATGACAATGTCCATGAAGGCAAGGCATTTGAAGTCTAATTTTGAATAGGCCTAAATTAAATTGTGGTACAAGTTGAGTTCATGTGGCTTTGTGTGTTGCAACTCAATGACAGAAATATTTAATATTACATTATTATTTTGTTCTAGAGAAAAGCGTGTTGGCATTGATTTAGTTCATGATGATGTACAGAAAGAACTACTCAAAGAAGTTGAGACTATTGAGGGTGTTCAGGCTCTGCTAAAGAGAACTTTAGAACAATCCACAGAACAGCTCAGGTAAGGAATCAAGAATAGAAATGCATTTATGTAAATGTCAATGTAAATTCACACAAGTAAATGTGAAATTATTTTAAATGGAAAGAATTTTTATATTTTTTAATGACAAGAGTATTTAAAATAAAATGTATAAATTCTTTTAAAAATCCATTGTGTCATTTGAAGGGATGGTCATTTTTTAAATGTTCATATTGTAAAAAATTATATGCTACAAAGTTAAATTTCTGATTCATCTTTCATTTTATAATCTACATTTTGCCTTTTTCTAGATTAAACCGAAAAGCAAAATATCAACTTGAGAAGGATCTCAAAGATAAATTTGGAGCTCAGACCATTGATGAATACTGTGAGAACCTTCGTAACAACTCCCACCAAATACATTTCAATGATGGAGTGGCTGTGGTTGAACCCAAGTGAGTTTTTTAAAATTTGCCTCCGTGAATGTTAATCTTTTAAACAATGGCTTTTTTTTCTATAAGTTTTAAAAGCTTTTAAAACAGAATTTTTGGGGATCGATAAAAGTTTATTTTCATTTTTTATGCAGAAGCCTGCCATTTTTTATTCTAATTGTTTTAATTTTCCAAACAATTAATTTAAATAATTAAACATTGTCAAAATTTTTTTTTTACTAATATTGAACTTTTAAACCTAGAACTAGAAGATTGCTTATAGTTGGAATAAACACATGATATTAATGGGAGTAAAGCAATTTTTAACCAATTTTTTTTTTATTCACTATTGTTGAAAATTGTTTAATCATTTCCTGTGGTCTCTTCTGAACCTTTTCTGACTGTTTATTTCAGCTCTGTGTCACCTGAACAATGGGTGGATTTCTCAAATGACAACATCAATTATGCTGAGAGGGAACGGATGAACTCTGTTGATTTAAGATCTAGCATTGATGGACTTCTGCAGCAGACTAGTAATGACATGCGTAAACAAGTGGACAATACCAATGTGGCCTTTGCCAATCGTATCTGGGAGTGTAAGGACACCAAAGGAAAGCTGGAGGATAATCTCAACAAGGTAATCTCTACTTGTCAAGGAAAAGTAAATGTGAGTTCAAGATCCATCATAATTATTAGCAACATTGTCATCACATGGATCCTTTTTGTTCCTGTTAATTATTATTGTTCTGAGAAGTATTCGTATTATGAATTTACTTATCCTTCCACGCCATTTTATTACTTTAAGTAGCAGAGAATACATTTGGAGAAGAATATGGCTTCAATGTGTTGACACAGCTGGATACTGAAGGGCTTGAAAACTCTATGACTGTGATTACAAAATTTTAATGAACTGCAAGATTGTATTTTAATGTGTTACTGATTCAATAATTTATTTGTCTGTTTTCTAGGTCATTTCTCAAATCAAGGAACAGGAAGAAAACATTGCAACCTTGCAGATGGCCATCCAAGCCAAGGAAGCTCCTATGAAAGTAGCTCAAACACGCCTTGAGACGCGACAACACAGGCCCAATGTTGAACTCTGTCGGGATGCTGTTCAGTACAAACTCATTGAGGAGGTACATGAAATTAGTGACTCTGTCGCTCAGTTGCAAGCCCGTCTACGAGATGCTAACAGCTCACTCAAAGGACTTGTTCGCAACCAGTTGGAACTGGAGGAAGACATAGCAATCAAAGCCAACACCCTGTTTATTGATGAAGTTGAATGTTTAGGGATGCGTAAGAGTATCAACATTCAAAACTTCTAATGAAATTGAGACATGGTAAATTTTAATTAATAGTTAAATCACACAATAGTTCACATCGTCCTAACAAAAACTTGGGTGTGATATTTTTGTCACAATATTTTATTTTGGAGCATTGGTAGTAGATTGCAAGTTGCATATTTCATTCCCTGTAACTTTGTGTCTATAAAATATAAGATTTTAACCATCCACAATAAATGAAATTTACTTTAAATTTAAATACAATGTTCAGTTATATATTCTCTTGATTTTTGTTGAAGTAATAGATTTTAAAATAATTTGAAGTGTTTCTTGTGTAGCTATCACATTTATAAATATTTGTTATGTGCTAATGGTCAATAAATAAATATTGGGTAGCATATTTAAATCTAATGTCGGTAAACAGATTTTTTGTTTTTTAATAAGATTATACACTTTTTTATAGTGATTTTAAAACAAGTAATTCCACATTTCTTTATAAATTTTTATAGAGAAAGAGATAAAGTGGGACAAAATCTATAGTTGATTCAAACATACATATTTATTTTTCAAAAGTAAAAGATGTCTTGTTGTCAATTACATAATTTTATAGTATATGCTATATTTATTTTGAGTAAAGGTCTATTTTTATATCACACTTGTGAACATTTCCATCTGAAGATTTTTCAGGAAAAATAAAATTTGTTTGTGAAAAACATAGTAAAACTCATCACGATTGTTAATAATAATGTAACATTTAATTAAGTTATAATTCTGTAGATCAATGATTAAAAAATTCAGTGATTTTGAAACAAATTTTTGTTGTTTAAGTTATTTTTCAAAATATATATATATATATATATATATTTCTATACATAATATTATTACATCTGTATAATTTTACCGGAAGGGTAAATAAAAATTTGGAACCATTTGTGTAATTATTGATTAGGTGGATATTCTAACTAAAATGTATCATTTTGATTAGGTTGAATTTAAAAAATGAGTTATGGCATATTGTTTCAGAGCTTTCTATAATATACAATTTTAAAAAATTCTTCAAACTTTAAATAATTATTTTTAAAAAAATCTTGCCTTTTTAAAAAAGCTGTGTTTAAAATGAAAACTTAAATGGTAAGAAAATCTCAAGTGTTTAGAATTAGAAGCCAGGTATTTTGATTGTTCAGTTGCCAACAGAAAAATATTCCTTAGGGGCCATCCATACATTATGTACGCAAGCAGGGGCTTGAAAGTAACTTTTCAAATAGGGGGGGGGGGTAGCGAATTTGTACGTACGCATGGGGGTGGGGTCCCGAAAATGTACTAGGTGCAATAGGGGGAGGGGGTACAAAAATATGATTTTTTGCGTAGGCAATATATGGATGGCCCTTTATTTAGTATTTGTGGGTTTGTTTAAATCTATAATTATCAGCATCCATAGAGGAGTGTGCTCAGTACGCAAGCCTGGTATATTTGCAGCTTAGTCCTTGGTGTGAGTTTGGCATTGGACCAGACTCTTGTACAGTCTGACCATTACAGTTGCCGCCTTCCCTATCCTACTATTTATCTCATCTTCCAGTGAGAGGGTGCTCGAGATGTTTGATCCCAAATATGTAAACCTGTCCACAACATCCAGGCTGCAGTCGTCAATGGTGATAGTGGGGAGGGAGGCAGCATCCTGTGCCATAATGTTGGTTTTCTTTATGTTAATGGTCAGGCCAAACTCTCTGCAGGCAGCGGAGAAACTGGATACAAGTTTCTGCAGTCCGTCTACTATGTGAGATATAAAGGCGGCATCATCTGCAAATAAGGGCTCACGCAGCAAAATTTTCTTTACATTGGTCTTGGCTCTGGTGTTGTTCTTGAAGGCATACTGGAATACGATGGAGAAGAATATAATGAATAGAGTAGGTGCTAGCACGCAGCCTTGCTTTACTCCACTACTTACTGGGAAAGCTTCAGATGTGGCACCATTATAACACACTGTGCCCTGTATGTTGTCGGGGAATCGCTTGATAATTTTAAGCACATGTGTAGGGCAGCCTATTTTTTACTAAGATCTGTAAAATGCTGCTTCTGCTGACAAGATCAAAAGTTTTAGTTAGGTGGACGACACACAGATGGAGCAGGTTGCCCAAGTAATAGCCAAGGCCTTAAGAGAGTAATTCTCAGGCCCAAAGAATGTGTGTTTAGTTTAGTTAGGTGGACGAACGCGATATATAGAGGCATATGTTGCTCCCTGCATTTCTCCTGCTGATGGGGCAGAGAGAAGATCGTGGCTATGGTTGATCTTCCGGCTCGAAAGCCACACTGCGATTCTTGGAGTAGGGCCTGCAGGCGTGTTAATGCAACTCGAGCAAAGGCCTTTCCAAATATACTGAAGAGAGAGATTCCACGATAGCTATTGCAGTCACTCTTGTCTCATTTATTCATATACAATGTATCGATGTTGGCATCTTTTAACTCCTGTAGTAACTGTCCCTGTTCCCAGTACAGTCGCTCAAAGGATGTTTAAGTACTTCTTTTCACATGTTTGAGAACTTCTGGTGGAATTCCATAATTGCCAGGGGCTTTCCCGCAGGCTAGACAATCGATGGCTCTACGTAGCTCATTTAAGGTGGGTAGGGTATCAAGTTCTTCCGTGACCAGCAGGTCCGGGATATCGTCCAGGGCAGCAGTTGAGACATGGTTTATTGTTGCGTACAATTCCAAGTAGAGCTCAATCCACTGTTTGAGTTGTTGGTCTCGATCAGTGATAAGTTCCCTGATTTTGACAACAAGGGTGCCATCTTGGAGGTCAGAGAGCCTGTTGCTTGTTTTGTATTCTCGCACATAGACTTTGTATCGCCTCTATCTGCAGCTGACTGTATGCTGGAACTTAGATTGAGCCAATATATGCTAGCGTAGTGGCGAGCTGCCTGCTGGGCATTTTTCATGGCACTCATAAGGGAATGTAGAGTTTCTCCATGGACAAGGCCTGTCTTTATAGGCCATAAGAGTCTTTCTTTTGGCAACTGTGACATGCTTCATTTCCCCCCAGTGAGCCTAAAAAATCTGCACTTTGCGTTCTCTCTTGCCAAGTGTATATGGTATCCCGTAGATGTGACAATTTGGACTCGATAGTGTCTACTGGTGGCATTTGTACAAGAGCTTCTTGTACTATCTGGGTGTATTCTGCTGTTCTCTCTGGAATCTTGGTGGAGTAGATGCCTATGCGTGGATTGCCCTTATTTTTGTTGCGGTACAATTTCTTTGCCAGTAACCTTACCTTGCTAGCCACTAAGGAATGATCTGTGTCTCAGTCTGCACTGTGGTAGTTGCGTGTGAGGACACTGGCCAGTTGTGGGCGTCTTGTGATATAAGATCTAATTTGTGCCAGTGTTTAGAGCGGGGATGCCTCCATGACACTTGGTGGATTGCTTTGCAGTTAAAGTAGGTATTTGTGACACATAGTCCATGTAAGCAGCACATTTCTAGTAATCTCTGCCAATTTTCATTTAGCCTGCCTCTTCCAAAACAACTGAGGCTAGTTGGCCAGGCCATGTGATCACTTCCAACTCTTGCATTGAAGTCACCAAGGAGGTATATTGCTTTGTTGGTGAGAGTACTGGCTAGTGTTCGATTAAGATCTTCAAACAACTGCTCTTTCACTTCTGAGCTCGAGAACAGCGTTGGCGCACAAGCCCTGATGATGTTGGCTAATACTAAGGTTGTTGATAGACGTATGGTTAGTATTCTGTTAGGGCCCTTTGTTTGGGGTTCTATGGAGGAGCAGAGTCCATTTGTTATGGCAAAGCCAACCTCACGATGCCTTGGTGTGTCTATTTGTCCACCCTGCCAAAAGGAAGTGTAGTTGCGTTCTTTTATGGTATAGCCTTCTGGGAGTCTAGTCTCCTGAAGGCATGCAGGGAATGTCGATGTTTAGTCTGCCAAGCTCTCTGTCGATGATGGCTGTCTTCTTGGCATCATTAATAAGCTGGAGTTCAGCAGTAATGCCTGGACACATAGTCTTACCGTTCCAGCTTGCTAGAGTTTTCTTTTCTTTTGCTTTTTTAATTTCAAGGTGCAGGATTTACTGGCCTGAAGATGTTTCTCATGGTTAACGAGCCTCATCTGCCCGAAGCTACTGGTTTTGAAGCGCTAGTTGGCCGCCTTCATTCCTTCTCCTGTTAGTAGAAACATGGTCTGTCGGCTTTTGTGTGACCCACGCGTGAAGGCCAGGAGCTGGATTTTGGTTGACAGAGGCATTGAGAGACACAAGCCTTTTAAGGCATTTCTATAGGAGATGATGCTTATCTCCCCCCCCCCCCCCCGCCCTGGTAATGACAAACTTGGACCACAGAAAAGATTTAACATTTATTTTAAGAGCATTTAAATACAATTACGCACATCATGTATTTTAAAGCTTGCTAATAATATAATACATTGAGAACCACTCAATGCACAAAATAAAAATTAAGAGGAAAAACAAGTTAATTTAATTCAACTACACGGTTATAGCGCATTAACCTCCAAATATATATTTGAATTTCCCGCAACATTACAACAACACCCCTGTGCTTAGACCCCTCAGCCGGTGCCACGTGCCGAATACACCGCCGAATTTTCGTCCGCCAAAAATCCGCCGGAAAATATACGGCGCGCCGCATTAGCCTCACAGCTGACAAACTACATCGCGTTTGTTTAATTCATGACAATTATAAACTGATATCCTCAGTGCCTATCATGTATTGAGTGACAGAAACTGAATGAGTGCAATGCATTCATGCACTGTATTAGTAGGACAACATAGGGTCCGTCCATAAAGTGACAGTTTGTGGAATTACATGGCCCTTTTATTGTCCGATTACAAAGGATGGGATTGGGGTGGACTTGGATAGGCTTGGAAGAACTTTTCTACTGTCGCATTTAGGGGTATAATAAAAGAGGAACATTAGTTGCTCAACATCAGTTTCTCAGAAATTTACGTGTGTGAAAATGGAAAATACTTTGGAATATGGATTGACGAAACGAGGGAGAAAATCCTTGATTCTTGCTAACTATGAATTCACAATGCATGTCAACTTTTTGTAAGTGTTTATACCTTTTTTCAATTTTCCTATTAGAAAATAAATGTTCAAAATAATATTTCCTACTGTTTTAATATATAAAAGACTTTTATATATTGTACTATTTTAAATTAATTATTAAAAATAACATCTCATTCTATTTTTAATTTTTAAGAGATATTAATATAAAACTATATTATTTGTTCAATCATCTTACTATAACTAAATAAATGTTAAAAATAACTATTTCATACTGTTTTTATTTTTAAGGAGATAGTATTAATCTTTAAATATTTATTTTTAATTAAAAAATAATTAAAAATGAATTTTTAAAAACCCAAACATTTCACGCCTTAAAAAGAAAGGGGTCGAATCGTCCGGGGTCGAAACACCCTAGGGTCGAAACGTCCTGGGGTCGAACTGTCCGGGGTCGAATCACCCGGGGTCGAATCGTCCTGGGTCAAACCGTCCTGGCGTCGAAGTGGCAGGGTTGAACCGTCCGGGGTCGAATCGTCCGGGGTCGAAGTGTCCGACTACCCCTTAAAACATATTTTAAATTTATTCGTTTTAGTGTCCATTGATGTAAANGGGAGGGGGCGGTTCGGCCATGTGTGATGTCGCGGTGTTTTATATTCAATTTTAATTATTATTTTTATTATTTAAAAAGAAAAAAAAAGTTTTCGTTTGAAAGTGTAACGTATGTTGTAAAGGGGGGGGGGGAGGTTCCAAGATATTATGTCAGCCAGTCGAAATATAATAAAAATTCTGCTGGCAGGTCTACATGTGCCCCACCCCTATAAACATGTTGTATAACAACATGACACTCATAAAAATGAATCGGTTTCAATAACCTCATTGACATAATTAATGACCCCACGTGTCACCTCGCCATCTTGGCCTCACGCCCACTGGAAATAGAAATACGCCACCGTGGCCCCGGCCCATAGATGCCATCCTGGCCCCACCCCATGGTCGCAATCTTCGCCTCACCTGTCACCATCTTGGTTCCCAACCACTGGAAGAAGTGGAACCAAAAATGATTCCATAACCGGAAATGACCACAATGTAAAGGTCACATATAACGTCATGTGGTGTGCCCACAAATCATAATCGAAAGTCTCCTAACACACTACTAATGTAATCTGAACAACTACTATTGAAAATTTTAATTTAAAAAACAGTATTGTCAATTAGAAATTGTTCTCAAGAATCAAGAATACAAATTTTTTAGAGCCACATGTCTTTTTATTCGTTTAATTGATTATTGTTTTTTCTAAAGGCGCAAAAATTACTTTAACACTGTTTAGAATTTATATCATAACTTATTTTATTACTTTCAAACTGAGGAATGTGCATAATGTGGGCTTAAGATAAGATGGAATGGCCTTTGATCTGTCAGTTGTATTCGAGATAAGAACTCATTCCCTTCATCTCCTCATCATGCTGCACAACTTTATGTCTACAGGTCAACAAGTGTATAAAAAGGAACTAACAAAAACTCATTCTAAATTTAAACGCTTTGAAACATTTATTGTCAATCACTGTCATTGTTTCATTCATGGCATCAAATTGGATTAGTTATTACACATTGTGAGTGTGATACATAGAATACACATTAGCATCAAAATGTTGATATTAAAACAATGGTTTAAATATAGAGAATATTTCATAAACATCCAGAGAAGACTTCTTGGAACATAAAGCAGAGGTGTAACTTACAAGGATGAGTGTAGAAGAGTTTTCCATTCCCATTTCATATCCTTAATTAGCTTCCTTTGCCTTTATCTGATAACAGACAAACACAAATTACTAAGTGTTTCCATCTTCTATCTACGTTAGTCAGGTTTGTGGTGACCATATCAATTAATGTTTATGTCTATGCTAAGAAATGACTGGTACTTTGAAGAGCAGCTTACGTCATCACTGAGGTCAAGATTATGATAATGAGCCGCATTATAACCCAACAATTATACAGGAGACCCATATACCAAAAACATATCACCCAAAATATTACCAAAAGTGATGTTCTTAGTTCAGGGGTGTTTAGGGGCAAAAAAAATATTTTTTAAAAAAATACCTTCCTCAAAACGCTCTAAGACTGAATACGGTGCCAATTGATGGCCATAATAGCCTCAAGACATAAATTAATATACTTTTAAATGTAAACTGTTGGGTGGCAAAAGGGGCAAGTGGTATTGCTGGTCTTTCAGGTAAAATTTAACTTGAAGCATACCCTTCATTTTTACAGTAATTTTAAGTTTCAAAGCTTTGTTGAATCTGAATCTTAGATCCTAGAACTAGAACTTCAACAACAAAAAAATATATCTTATAAAATGATTTTGCCATCCCTCAAACAATTTTCTCTGGGATTTGTCTTTAAAATAACAACACTTTATTGGTATTACTGGCCTGTATCTTAAGGAGGGCGATAGAACGTTAATATTACAGTTTCTGATGTCATTTAGGATTAGGTTTTTTTTATAATATGGACGACATGTTTATTTTTTTTTTTTCATCATTAATTACAATAATTGTGTATTAGACTTCCTTGGTACCTGAAATACAAGGCTCATAACTCTACAACTTTCACACATACATTAAATACTTGTGTGTTCTTTCCCCTGAGACCGAGTTCTCTGGAACGTTTTACCTCTCTCCGTATGTCATTTATTTTCTGGACAAATTCGACTGACAAAATAGCTTGACCCTCTATGAAGTATCACTTCGTAGTATCACTTTGTTGTATCACTTCGTAGTATCACTATGTGGTATCACTATGTGGTATCACTATGTGGTATCACTTTCTTAGAGAAGCATGCAAACATTGACCCAGGATGTGACATTGTAGATTTTATTTCAGTGTGGAACTCTCTCTCTCTCTCTCCCTCTCTCTCTCTCTCTCCCTCTCTCTCTATCTATCTATCTCTCATAAACATCACAGCCAATCTTTAACCCCTACCCCCACCCCCATGAACATATTTCAAAATGTCCTTGAAACAAGACAAAGGTGGTAGTCCACTTATTTCGTTCCGTTAATGTTATATTAAAATGCCAGCAACTTTAATAACTTATTGTTATTGATTTACATAGTTCGGAAATCCCAGTCTAATCATTCACACCACCGTGACTTGATGACGTAATTATTAAAGGAACTCCACACTGAACAGACTGTTCTGACTATTAAAATCCCCAGTTTACGTCAGAATAGACGTATCAGAATTCAGAAAGCCAACGATGACCAAAGGTCAGCAAGCAGAAAACCGCCTTGCACTGAGATTAAGGCGGGTAACTCCAATGTGTTTGAGTGGGTTATTTCCATAAAGAGGCTGGGGAATGTCAAGGACGTAGGACAACTCGTGGAGGTCCTCCATCTCTGATTGGTAGTCGTCTATGAGATCTTGATGCTCCGCTGTACATCTCTGGAGCTTGAGCTGTGAAAGTAAACAGACAGAATGACACAAATTTCACTCACAACTTACAAGACATTTTAAGTACATCGACAGACTGTCGCAAGGTTTTGCCTTCAAGACATTGATCGTAATCTTGGGATGTTAAGAGGATTTTTAAAAATTTAATGGTTCCATTTTAATGATTTGATTGCCATACAAACTAGTAACTCAACAGACTTGGCAACAGGGACCCAGACTGTCGGCACTACAACATAGCCCTGATATAATGGTAGTGGGAGAATCCTACGCTGAATATTTTGTGGAACTCTTTAAAAAGTAATGGCTTAGTTCTCTAGACCAGCATTTTAAAACATTGGTCTTGATGACATCTTATGAATTATCATGTTATTTGTTAATATTAAGGGTCTTTACAAAACACATTAAAAAATATTGATATTTGTCGGCATTAGGTATTTGAATTAAACACTGACGTGAAAGACAATGGTCCTTCTAAGGTTCCTTGGTCCTTGTGCAAAGTAAAAAAACAAAAAAAAAACAAAAAACAAAAAAAAACTTGTGTGCAGAGTTGCACAGCTTCAATTATTGTGTGCAATATTTTACAAACTTTGCTGCGCTGTAATTACAAACTGCTGCGTGGCTTTGGTCAGATATCTGCGAAACACGAAGCCACGCAGCTTAAGGGGAACATTGGCGACAGTTGAAATGTCAAAGGTTACCTGGTGAATGTCTTGTCTTATGGTCAACAACTGTCTGGCCAATGTCTGGTCTTGACTTCTCATTTCAAGCTGTGGAATCATCAAAGTTTTATTACAGCAGTCAACCAAGTGGAATAACTATAGTTGATTTTAACAGAAACCAATGGAATTAGTTGGTTTTACAAGAAACCAATGGAATTAGTTGATTTTACAAGAAACCAATGGAATTAGTTGATTTTACTAGAAACCAATGGAATTAGTTGATTTTACAAGAAACCAATGGAATTAGTTGGTTTTACAAGAAACCAATGGAATTAGTTGATTTTACAAGAAACCAATGGAATTAGTTGGTTTTACAAGAAACCAAAGGAATTAGTTGGTTTTACAAGAAACCAATGGAATTAGTTGGTTTTACAAGAAACCAATGGAGTATCAGTCTACAGACTATAAGATAACTAAAGTGATACTTCTATATACATAAACCTGGATTCATATACATTTTTTAATTCACTATTAAAACGAACCATATAAAATAGAGCTACCATATAAAATTGAATCGCAAACTTATTAGACATTGATCAGTAATTACCCCACCCCCTTTTCCACCTTTCCCCTTCCACCAAGCCCAACTAACCAGTTCTGTCTTGAGCCAGTCCAAGGCCTCATTGATGCGTTGTTTCCTGTCGGTGGTCAGTCTCTCCTCGGACACGTCGCCGTTCAAGTTGCTGGACATTACTCTGGTCTCCGCCCCTTCCAAGTACTTCTGCCTCCACAGCATGATGCTGGGCCGCCTTGGACTCAGCTGGAGTTTCTCCGTCGTCTCTTTCAGCCGCTTGAAATCTGACACGAAATAAGGCGTGTCTTCCGAGCTGTCAATCACACTGTTACTGCCCTCGCTGAGCTCACCCTCTGAGAGCGAGCCATTGGAGTCAGACCGCACCCGCCTGTTAAAGAAGGAACTGCCGAATTTCGAAGAACTGTACTTAGAGGTCAGATACGGCAGTCTCCGTGACAGGATTGGACTGAGCCTCGTTGTGAGGTTCTCGGACTCGGCGTCAGAGGATCTGTCCGTGGAGGCGTCATGAGCGAGTCTTATAGTCCCCACGCTGGGGGTGATAGTTATTTGAGGTATTGGTACCCCCATTAAGGCGGCCCCTTCAGAAAGCGGCCGAGACGGTGGTGATGTTGCGGTCAGTCTCAGGCGATGGTTGAACTTAGGGCTGTGCGACAAGGGGGCCAGAGGGGACGGTGGGGACGTGGACGTCAGGTTGAGACGCTCGGCCGTCTCCCTTATTCGCGCCAGTCCGTACCCGTCCGCCACCATCTTAGGGGCGGAGCCAAGAGGCTTGACGATGACGTCGCCATTCGTTAACACCTCGGGTTTTTCCTTGGTGACATGGTCAGTGGTCCGCGTGTCTTGGTCATGTTGCTGTGTAACTGGAGGACGGGGGCTTGTAACAGAGGCACTTTCCTGGAATGGGTTTACCGGTGAATTCGTGGGACTCGAACTTCCGACATGCGCGCCGTTTTGTTTCGATGACGACTTCCTGTTTTTCTTTTTCTTCCACGCTGGGGTTAGTGGTTCTGTTGACGGGGAGGTGGGGCTGTTGTTGGGGGGCGCTTTGGATTTTGGTGTAGTAGCTGATGGCGTTGACTTCGTGGGTTTTGCGTTTGTGTCTTTGGTTGGTTTGTGTTTTGTGGAATGTTTGGATTTACCCGGACCAGACGTTTGAGGTTTGATTTGGTTTGTCGTCTGGAGTTCAGACGTGAGGCCACTCGCATGGCTGTTGACCGCTTTATTTCCCTTGCCCTGTTTGGCGACATCTTTTTTTGAGTTCTCCTTTGCGTTGATTTTTGTCTTCATGACGTCATTGAACTCAACGATAAATTCCGGCACGCCCCCTGCGTCATCACTGTCGTGTTCTTGGATGATTGACAGGGGGCGTTTTCTCTGCTGACCGGGCGTCATGCTGGGGTCATCTGGCCTCGTCCCCATGCTGAGATAACCAGCTTGTAACCGTGGGTTACTAGATCACTTCCAGGTTCTGGGCTTGTCTCCTAGCATAACGCCGTACGTACGCTGGGAAATAAACCATAATTATTATTAGATGTTGTTTCAACCATAAAAATATACAATGGAACCTCTTATAACGAGCACCTCTCATAAAGAGTTATTGCATATGGAGCACAAAAAAATATGAAAAAGTAGCTCCCTTAACGAGTTAGACAGAATGGGGAAGTCCCGATATTCATTTGTGACCCGGGGCGTCCGCGCCGATGTGTCTTTGTGTAGCACTTGGTCTGTAATGATTATTGTTTTCGTGTGTGACCGTCCGTTTTTACAAATTTTGTATCCCGATAGTATTAGAATTTTTTTTAATGTGCGAAGCGTAATAACCTATGCTAAAATACCTTCAAAGGAAAAAAAAACACAAGAAGAAAATTTTAAGAGACAATAAATTACTCTTGAAATGAAACGTAAGAGCGTTGAAAAAACGAGATCAATGTGAGAGCAGCGCCGGATTAAGCCATCTTGGTGCATTAGGCACAAACCCACATGGGTGCCCCTCTCAACCCCGGTCCCACGATCCTCATCATCGCTGGTATGTTCAATCTTATGTGGAAAAAAACAACTTAACAAACAAACAAACAAACAAAACAATGCATATGTGTTTGCACTACTATCAGTTATATAGAACTTACAATAATGTATTTCTGTTTTAAAACAAATAGTTCATTAATTTTGAATAATGATAGACAAAGTAATGAAAAAGAGAGCACACATATAACAGTTATTTTTTCTAGATTTACATCTGGCAAAGTTTTTGAGTACATCATCAAAGTTAATTTTGTGCAACAAGTCTGCCTCAATCATCAGCAGAGATACGGAATCACGTCTTTCTTGTTTCATTGTCAATCTACTTTTTTTTTTTTATTATTATTATTTTTATTATTTTTTTTTAAATATTTTTTTTAAAATATATTTTTTTTTTACATTTCAACTGAGAAAAGAGCGCTCAGGTGAACAGTCAGTAACCATGTATATTTAAAATTTTCACAAGGCGATTTGTACATTTGGAAAAGCACACACGATGTTGTCTGTAACTATTTCTTTCTATGTTCTGCATGGCTGCACGTGTTGTTTTCAGATGTTGATGCACGAAACTTGCGGCAAACACATGAGTGGAACTATTAACTGTACTGAGGACTTGTGGTGCCCTCAAACGCTTAGTGCCCTAGGCACATGCCTTGTTTGCCTATTGGTTAACCCAGGCCTGGGTGTGAGCGTGGATGATCTATTTATAGCGTATACACACACTTATCTATCTTATCTTATCTTATATGTTACAGACGCTCCTTCTGTACAGAAGATTATTGCGTCCTACGTATTTCTATGGTTTGTGTTTAGTCCTGTATTCTTACTAGAGTTTTAAAAGATGATAAAGTGGTGGCTTTCCTGGTTTCTTCAGGCAACCCATTCCACGCCCGAATACCGGACGGAAAGAAAGAAAACTTGTATGTGTTTGTTCTTGCATATGGAATAAGAAAGGTGTTTTTAACTTTATGTCTATTTGAGGGTTGTATTAGGTTATCTTTGTGTTGTATTTCTAAATTAGAATTAATTGCCTTATGTATAATTACTAATTTACTCTTGGTTCTTCAATCCTCTAGTGTTTCAAGGTTTAATGATTTAACTAACGGTGTTACTCTTGTCAGTTTTGAATATTCTCCAGTAATGAATCTGGCAGCTCTTTTTTGGATTTGTTCTAACTTATCAATATTTTCTTTGGTGGATGGGTCCCATACAGAAGATGCATATTCTAGTATAGGTCTCACCAGGGTGAGGTAGCATTTTAGTTTTATATCTTTGTTACATTTGTAAAAGTTTCTTTTTATAAAGCCTAAGGTTTTGTTTGATTTTTTAATAACTTCATTGACATGGGGATTCCAAGATAGTTTCTCATTTATTATGACTCCTAAGTATTTCGCATCTTTAGTTTGGGTTAGTTCTTTTCCATGAATGAAATATTTTGAATTTATTTGTTTCTTTTTCTTTGTTACTCTTAGCAGTTGACATTTTTCTGGGTGGAAGGACATACTCCAGTTAGTTTCCCATTTTATTAATTCATCTAAGTCTTTTTGTAAAATTTTGCTATCTTGTTCTGACTTGATTGTTCTATAGATTATACAATCATCAGCAAATAACCTAACTTTAGTTCCTGTTGAGATATTGTTGGGTAAGTCATTTATATAAATTAAAAATAGTAAGGGACCTAGGACAGTTCCTTGTGGAACTCCTGAGTTAACCTTTATTGGTGTAGATTTAGAACCATTAATTATTACAGTTTGCTCCCTACCCAATAGGAAATCTTGGATCCAGTGATGTAAGGGACCTGAGATTCCAAAGTATTTAAGTTTTTTGAGTAAACTAAGGTGGTGAACTTTGTCGAATGCTTTTGAGAAGTCTAGTAATATTGTATCTATTTGATCATTATTATCTAAGCCTTTTGATAGATCATCTATTAGGCCTATCAATTGTGTTTCACATGATCTGTTCTTTCTAAAGCCATGTTGGTGTGGGCATAGGGCATTATATTTGTCAAGGTGGTTAACTATTCTGCTATATATTATGTGTTCCAGTAATTTACATGTGATACTAGTAAGTGATACAGGTCTGTAATTAAAAGGGTCGGACTTATCACCTTTCTTAAAGAGTGGCGTTACATAGGCTAATTTCCAATCCTGGGGCACTTTACCCTGGTTTAGAGAGGCTTGAAAAAGAACTACAAGGATTGGGGACAGTTCATTGCTTAATTCTTTTAATAACCTGGCAGGTAATCATCTGGGCCAGTAGCTTTGTTTATTTTTAAGTTTTTTAGGAGTGAATGTATACCTATCTCATCTACAGTTATGTTACCTATTTCTTCCAATTTATTTAAATTTATTGAAATTTCCTTGTCGCCTGAGGCAGAAAATGATGATGCAAAATATTTGTTAAGGATATTAGCTTTATTTTCATTATCATTATAGGTTTTATTTTTTAGCCTTTTAGTGTGGCTATACCTGAAGGCTCCATTTTTTTTAGATTTAATAAAGGACCATAAGTTTTTATTGTTATCTTTAGTTATCACATTGTTTATATAATTATTTTGGAGGTTACGGCTAAGTTTTTGTGTCAGGTGTTTAATTTTTAAGTATTTTTTGTGTATCCTTTCTAAATTGGTAGCCTTAAATTTCTTAAATAAATTCTCCTTTAGTTTGCAATACTTTTTTAATTTAAAATTGAACCAGCATTTATTAATTCTATTTGAAGTTATTTTTGTTGGAACATTCTGATCCATTATGGTTTTTAGATTTGATTTTATTTCCTTCCATATTTCTTCTACAGGGCTAACTATGCTGAATTTACTTAGGAAATTTTGTTGGAAATTAAAAGCTGATTGGTGTAATTTTATTAAGTTGCATTTATTCCAAAGATATATTGTTCTTCTAGGCATCTTATTTATTTTAGTTTTTATTGTGTTGGTTACCCTAACAATATCATGGTCAGACAGCCCAGGAATTATTGTGCAGTCTACTACTAGTCCTGGTCTGTTTGTTAGGAATAAATCTAGTATTTTGTTTTTCCTAGTTGCTTTTTTTACTATCTGTTCTAGGTTAATGTTGTTTACACAGAGAGAGAGAGAGAGAGAGAGAGTCGGTCAACTTAAAAGAAATCGGCATTATTCTAAAGAACAAAAACAAAATTAAGAAAATGCTTCAAAGGGAGTGTCAAGAATGTCTTCGAAACCGTTACGTATTCTCGATGTTGAGAGGTCGCTTCTCATATGGATAAATGAGAAGAGATTACATGGCGACGAAAACATTATTTGTGAGATGATAAAAATTATTTTATTTCAAATCTAAATTGTATTCCAAGTAGTTACACTCCTTAACAATACATACGTTATTTTAATTGAATATAATGTTAACATTTCTTGAAAAATTTAGATTTTTCATACTTTTATTTTTCAGCATATAACTCGTGATCGTATTTTCTTTCCACTGATTTATATGGGGACACATCGTTACGTATAACGAGTGTTTCAATTAACGAGTTACGAATTATGCTCGTTATGAGAGGATCCACTGTATTTTATGTTACTTGTGACAGTAAATATGTTACAATGTTAGTTGTTGAGTCCGAACATAATTAGAATTTAGTTGTTCTGCGGCATGGCTGGCGGTGGGGCACTTTTTGGGGGGCGGAAAATTCTTCGTCGTTCATTAGGGTAAGGGAAAAATAAAAGAAAAGTTAAGCTTTATATCTGCCAAAAATAAAATCTAGGGAAGAAATTAAGAAAAGAAAAGATGGAACAACTATAAAATCAGAGGCTTAGGGTGGGTGTGTGCCGCCCGGGGCAGAACCCAAATTTGCCAACCCCCCCCCCAAAAAAAAAAACAAACAAAAAACAAAAAAAAAAACCTTTGTGAAAGCTATTAAAAAAAATAAAGGTTTTTTCTTAGGAAGTATTAATAAGTACACCACACACTTTTATGTTAGAAGTGAACATAAAAGTTTTCATTTCTTAAAGAAAATTTAATTTTTCAGTTTTTTTCCTAATTGCACAACCTTTCATGTACCAAAGTTGCCAGTCATGCATACTCAATAGCTAATCATAGCTATAGGTTAGTCAATTTTGGTGTATTCATTATTCATCGTAATTAATTTTTCATTAACTTTATTGTAAAGAAGCAACATTAAAACCTTGCACCGCTTAAGGCAGTTGAAGACAACGTTCGATTTAATTGTATCATGTTAGGCAGGGTAACTTCGAGCCTAAATAATAACACACTTGAATACATCAACTGGTCCAGAATTCATTCTTTTTTTCTTAAACTTTGAGGTAAAATATTCCTTGCTTAACAATGTCATGTGAGATGTTTTGAGTGATATAATTTCAAAATTTAAAAGTCAAGTAGATTGGCTTATGTACGAAAATCATTTTTTCCAAATTCTATAAAACTGCCAAATCCTCACATTAACTTCTACAGTAATCTCATCTTTTGAAGAATACAACTTTCTTCTCACATGTTTTTCTACATAACAAAGATGCGCATTCACTTCGATCACCAAATATTCTCTCTCTCGTTCTTGAATTGCAATGTTCGATTAAAAGGATGAAGTCTTCACCATACAAAATACAATGCTAGCAAATGCCAAAACATCCTTAAAGTGGTATACTAGTTCTCTGTACTGTGAGTAGCATCTACAAGGCATTTCAGTAGGCCTACAATACGTTTGTAAATAATTTCGGGAATCATTGACTTCATAAAGTGCATGTTTCCAAATATCAAAAATAAATAGATTGAATTGTGACTTACAAAGTTCCTGCATCTGTTCATGTCTTGAGCATACTAGATTTATTATGGAGTTTGAAGTTTTGGCATTAGAAACGTTCTCGTGTTTTAATAAAATTTCTTATTTCTAATTATTGTTAAACTTTTTTTTTCTTTTCTTATACTTTATTTAAACGTTTTTCAATTTTAGAAGCTAATTGACAACAAGAATTTTGTCCAAACAATGTGCTACTCAAAGCATTCAATAAGCTTATGTTTGAAATAGATTTGAAACAGTATTGTCTTATTTATACAGCAGTAGCGGCTGTCAAATTTGAAGAATCAACTGTTACAACACATCAGTGTCAAGTTTTCATAATAAGCCTACGTTTTTTCGCCAGTTTAGCAGCAATTTTGTATCAGAAGAATTTATAGCATATAAGAAGTTTAAAGTTTGGACAGAAGAAACGTTCACTTACTTTAAGATAGTTACTTTTTTTAAAAAAAGAGTAATTTAATGTTTGGATTTTCTTTTATTGCGATAAAAAGCTCCACTTTCTTGATATAAACTAATAAAAGACTTGGAATTTGCAGCCCTAGCCAAGTGCCTCCCGGGGAATTTGCCCCCCCCCCTTTCCCATCGCTATATCACTGTATAAAATATTATATTATTATTAAAATATTTGAAAGTTCCTATTACCAAAACTTCAAAATCCATTTTGGATCTAATTCCTACTGATTATTATAAAGCTGCTGAACTTT
>MUZC01004589.1:29307-42980 GCA_002072015.1 Radix auricularia | reverse complement strand
ACATATCAATAATAACACAAATAACCATATCAATAATAACACAAATAACCATATAAATAATAACACAAATAACCATATCAATAATAACACAAATAACCATATCAATAAGTCAATAATAACACAAATAACCATATCAATAATAACACAAATAACCATATCAATAAGTCAATAATAACACAAATAACCATATCAATAAGTCAATAATAACACAAATAACCATATCAATAATAACACCACATACGTTACCATTTATTCTTGACGTTACGTGTTTCCATCAGATCGGTCTGTCTGGGGCCAGGAAGAGAGACAGCGAACGTGTACGCCAGACCAATTCTTGCACCACAAGCGCCGACTGTGGATACGGTCAGTGTTGTCTCAGTCCGGTCAAGCTCAGGGGAAAACGAGAAGCTGTTGGCTCCTGCCAGGCCAGGGTGTCAGAAGGAGGCAGTGAGTAACGTAAACTTTTGTAGTCTGTAACAATGGCAAGGGCGATTTTAACATTTCAAATGGGGGAGGGGTACGACGCTCATTTGTGAGCATTGAAAAATGGACTCGAGCGGAAAGTATGGTTGTAATGGGAAATTATGCTCTACCAAAACAATAAGATTCAAGTTCGCCACCGACATCTTTCATCAGTTTCTTCTCTATTACACTCTTTAGCCCTTTTCTCCCGTCCCCATCAATCAGCCCTCCTGCCTTTTTCTATCATCCTCCCTTCTTCGCTCTAACAAAACACATGTCCTGGTGGCTAACAATTTTTGGGGCCTCGAGTCCAAATTTCAACCAAAACGAATTTATTTATAGCAAAGTGCCAAATTGTACAATGAAACCCGGAAATGAGGGTTAGGCTTATGTGGTTTCATTCAGGAAGTGACAATTGAAGTTGAGTGCCGAATGATGAGGCGCTGTTGTCCAGCTGTGCTTCGTGTCCCATAGTTTCGCCGTCACTGTTAGGCCTAAATATTAACATAAAGAACATATTTGAAAGAGATATTTCTTTTAACTTAAATTTATGTAATTTAATATGTTTATTTTGTCAAGAACAATCATTTATATATATATAATTGTTCATAGATTCTTTACTGCTGACATCTAATTAATGGATAAATAAAGTGATTCAAATGGAAAGAATAAGCATATAATAAGGTCATGTTAATCCACAGATATCTTAAAATTTCCTTCAAATATCACAAAAATGTTTTCATTCCTAGCCAGGTGACTTCTGTTCTTCGATGAAAACTTAAATTTTAAATTGTAAAGAAGCTATTACGTTCGTTTATAAATGTTTCTTGTTTCTTTTTTAAGTTAGTTTGTAAACTAAGTGACTTTAACCCCCACCAACTCTGCAATAAGCCACAATCCAATGAAGACTTATCATTTTGGGCTTTTAAGAACGCTCTTTCACGGTGGTCGAGTGGCATGTGCATTCGACTGGCGTGCCGAGTGGCCGTGAGAATATTTCGCAATCGTCTGTAATGTTTTAAAAAATGTACTGAGACCATTATCAGCTTAGGTAAAAATAAATGTATTAATTTGTTAGAGGAAAACTAAAAAAAAAAAAAAAACAGATCAAAACAACCAACGCATCTCTGAGGTTTTTTTACTCAGTTTTTTTCTTGTATCTTTTCTTTTATAAGTCTACCCCTACCCTGATTTAAACACGTATCGCGTGTGACACTTGAATCACTTTGAACTTAATGGAAGATACATTACATAACTGAATGTTTTTTAAAAATTGATTTTATTTTCGCTCAGAGTGTTACGTCAACAATGACCAGTTCCTGCCCAACCACTCAAGTCAGCTGTACCTGAACGATTGTCCATGTCAGTCCGGCCAGAGGTGTGACGGGACCGGACAGTTTGAAATGCCACAAGGAGAGATCGGTGAGTAGCGTGTTCTGTCCACGTTTTTTCTGTCCGTTGCGGTGATGCGCTGCCAAGCTAATACGAAGGATTTATTGAACAAATGTACATTAGTGTTAGCAGTTGAACACAACATATATTTTTCAATTTCCGAGTGCTTTATTTCCTTTAAAAAAAAAACAACAAAAACCCTAGAACTCATATTTAAGTCATAAAGAAATATCACTGTAATTAGTGTTGTAAACAGTAATATAAAAAGTCTTTGGGGACAAAAATGTTCCAGAACGGCGTTCATGTGCATTCTGGACAAAAGGGCACTGTCAATTACATATCGAATACATTTTTTAAAAATTAAAACCCCTTTAATTTTCAGTGTTTTAGCAAATCAAATGAAACAGGAAATGAGCAACTGGAAGTTTCTTTCTTTAGAAAAAAATATAATTCCAATGCTTAAAGTTTAATATTATAAGGATTATTCATTCATCTTGTTACTTTTCTACTTCTGATAACGAGTTGAAAATTTGATTGTACCAGGGACATGCAAATTGCTGGCTCCCAGTAAGAGAGCAGCAGGCGATTCGTGCTCATCTGGGAAAGACTGTGGAGCAGACGAATGCTGCGTCAGCACAATCCAGCCAATTGGAAGAAAGAAGAGACTTGTTGGTAGAGGAGGCGGTGTTTGTCGGAAAATTGGGCAGACTGGCGACTGTAAGCTAGAAATAGTCAAGAGTTAATGAAATATACGTGTTTCTTAAATAAATTGTAATTGATAGTCAAATTTCAAAATTGGATCATGGCTTTAATTGTATAAAGCTCTTCGGTTATAGAGAAATGAGAGGTGGGTCCATTGCAGGCTTTACCTTATTTGCTAAACAAGCTATAGCTTAGCCGGCTTAGGGCCCCAGCAATGTTCCCTCTAAGTTTCGTTGGCCAGTGTGCAAAGGAAAAAAACAACTCGCGTGCAAACTTGAATAGCATCCAGTTCTTGTGTAATTCTAAGCTGCTGCGTGGGGTCGGTCAGATATCTGCGTGACCTCACAGCTTAAAGGGAACATTTTGCCCCCCCCCCCCGAATTTATTTTTTCATTTTGTGCACTGACATATAATATATGGACTTGAAGAGCGCCCCTATATGTCAAAAAGCTTAGGGCCACATCAAGTCTGAACACTGCCATGGGTGGCTCATTACTTCAAATAGCATTAAGTTGAAAGTATTTCCTAAATTTTAAGGGGAAAGATTTTATGCCTATGTTTTAAAAGTGTTCTGTGGTAATGCTGTATAATTCTTATTGATAGTAATTTTTATTTGTCACTTCCACTTAAAAACTATTGGTTATTCAAACAAATAAAGATGGCCGCAATAAAACGAATTAATTTTTTTAAATGAGATTTTTAAAAATTTTCTTCTTTTTTTCTTCCAAAAAATTATTTCAAAGTTAAAATTTTTTCTTCAAATAAAAATGGCCCCACTATGGGTGTCTATATTAAAAAAATTAGGCTATAGGAGGCTTGTGAAGAATCGATGTTCAAAGTTGAGTAATTTTAAGTTATTTCACGCGGAATTCAATTTTGCACATTTATTTAATTTTTACTTTTTAATATTATAAAGAATCCGAACAAAAAGTTTTCTTTTTAAGTTTTTACTCTTTTTGTTATTTTATTATTATATATCAAGTTAGATGTAATTATTTCTACGTTTTAAAAATTATCCTTTAAACAAATGTTCACCCTAAAGTATGAGAATATTTTAATTCCAGTTATAACAACCAATAAGTGATTCTTAATTAATCTCCAGCTTGTTTAGTGAGTGTAACAACGGCAGCTGACATGAACTGGGAATGCCCATGCGCATCTGGTCTTACTTGCAAGGGTCAAGGATTTTTTGAAGTTCCCCTTGGGGAGAGAGGTAAAATTCTCTGATTGTTGTGGCGTAAAAAGGTTTTTAAGATAGTTGCACTCTGTGTCGACTCTAATCAAAGAAATTTGAGTAATATACGTGTATTCCATCATCCATTTCTTATATAATTAAGCGTTGACTGTCAATCAAAATTATTCTGCCGATAGGATGTACAGATCCATTTAATTAAGTATTAGACGCCAATTTATTTTCTGAAATATATATGATGTTTAAAGACCATTAACTTTGTATATCATTATATATGAGAAGTTGTAATTGAATAACAGAGAGTGATCTTAATGAACCAGTCTAGTAGCCTTTGAAATGATACTTTTAAAATATCTAATTATGCTTTTCCCCCCATGTTCTTTAGGAACTTGTGGTTGATTCGAATAAACTTACATCTCCACAACCACTATCAGGATCTAAAGAGAAGAAAAAGGGAGGAGGAGAGAGAAAGACTTATACATCTTGTATGTGTTATCTTTGCTGCCATTTAAAATACTTTGTAGTTTGAACAATTTTCTTTTAAATTTCATTAATGTCATTTTTTCTAAGTCTAAGTAATAAATTTCTTTTCCTTTGTGTAATGACTTCGATGTGTTGTTACTTGAATTATTTACCCAGTCGCTTTAAAATAGTATTTATGCTCAGTGGCGTCGCTAGGGGGGTGCGGTGGGGGCGGGCCGCCCCGGGTGACACCAGACGGTAAAATTCTATATATTCCCGTTATTTGGCACTGGAAAACTCGGAGGAGTTCTATGGATTAAATCATGACGGGGTGACACCAGGAGCTACCACCCCGGGGGACATCATGAGCTACCGCTCCGGTTGACACCAACCCTAGTGACGCCTCTATTTATGCTAATTTTATATCAGCTTTTAACTCATACCATGGTACAGTTTTTAAAATGGGATCAAACATTTGTTTCGTCTTTATCGACTGATTTTCATCTTCTTAATTTATATATTCCATACTCTTTAAAAAAATATTTAAAATAAAAATAAAACATCCCTGAAGTAAAAGTGAAACTAAAGAAATTCTACGTATGCATCGAAAATCAAACGTAACTTAAAGAAGTCTTAATATGGCATGTTTGCGATTGAATAAAAATTTATTCACTATTCTGAGGAATAAATCACAATCGTTTAGTGCTGAAACTTTGTCTTTCCGTGTATATTTTCGAGTGCAAAAAGAAGTGACTGCAATTTGAAATGTGAAATTTGACAGATTTTGCAGTGACCGTTATTTAACAGAGGACCAGAATTTAACTAATAACAGAGATGTACACCTTTAGAGGAGGGTGTGGCAAAATTTAATAGCATATTAGCATTACTATGAGTTGGATTTCTGTCTATACGGGAGGGTGTAATAAGAAGAGAGAGATGGAGAGAGGGTGAAGGGGAGAGGGGGAAGAAATGAGAGGAGAGGGACAGAGAGAAGAGAGAGAGGGGTTATTTTGGAGGTTTGGGTGGACTTGGAGTGTTCGTTTGTGTGTGTGGGGTTGGTGGGCATGTGTCCTTCTTTATTACACAGTGGGAGGCAAAGTTTAAGATCTAAATAAATAATTAATGCTTTTTTGTTTTTTTTGTTTTTGTTTTTCGTAATAACCCGATTCTGTAACTATTTTTACTAATTAGCTATTAGAGCAGTACAGTAGGCTTCATATAGATAAGGTGACCTTCTGCTTAAAAAAGGGTATTTTATAATATGAAAAACATTTTTTTTATTAAAAGATAGCGTCGCCGGTAGTCAAACTTTGTCACGGAAATACTTAAGACTAAAAAAACTTGTTACTAATTTCAAAGACCAAACTTGACTGTAGAGAACAGAAATCTCAAAGATAACGTCTTAAAAAGGAACTGTTCTTCTACTCGCAGGAGACGTCTTGGAATAGTTGATTTAAAAAGGTTATTTGTTAAATACTTAGTGAAGTCATGACTGCAGTCTTGAGAATTGTGATTTTTGTATGTATGGTAAGTGCACTTCGAGTAGAAAATAATGTTGTTTTTATTTAAAAGAATAGAATGTAGGCTAAATAGTTTATTTTTGGATATTAAATGAGCTTATTATTGTTTTAAAACATAATTCTTTCAGAGTTATTTCATTTTGGAGCAGTTACTTTATTTCAAATATCTTCTCTCTCTCTCTCTCCCTCTCTCTCTCTCTCTCTCTCTCTCCCTCTGCGAAAATCAACGATTAATTTTTATAGATTAATCGCTTAAATTTAAATTGATTAAAATTAAATTGATCGATTAAAATTCCATTGAAATTTCAAAAAGATAATTTTTTTTTCTTCTAATTTTGGAATAATTTATAGATATTTTTTAATTACATACTTCATACTTTCCCTTCGCATTATTAAGAGAGATTTTTGTTCCTCATATCTTGCAAAGCAGAACGAATTGGCTGTGTTACGTCGCAAAGTTTGGGAGCCCTGAAATTATCGCGACTTAACAGATTTCCCGCAGTAATGAATCGCTACTTAACGAGATCTAAATATGCTTTATAAAAATATAATTAATCGAAATTAATCGATTAATTGAACTTTTTTTAAAAAGCGCTAGCCCTTTTATATATGTATAAATATATATGAAATATATGTATTTATTGTGGAAGCCCTGAAGGTGGTTGGTCGGCACTCGAAAAGACGTTTCGTCCTTTGAGGTGCGGAGTGGACTGGCGGGCGGGTCCGGAGGGCCGGAGGTGCAGAGTCTGACGCTATCGCGCTTGAATTGGGAAACAAAGTGTGGGCAGCCGCCCGGGGTCCTTTGATGTATATGACAACTGACCAGGGATCAGAAGTCAAGTTCTGATGTGAGGGACTCGGGCGAAGGTGTGAACTTGGGCCATAACTTGTAGATGAAGGGACGCCGACAATATGGAATGGTTCGAAGCAGCGGACGATGGAATGGTGATTACAGCAAGTGACCAGAGCGGGTTACGTCAAACCGACCCCAGACACGTCTTTCTAGGGCTGGTACAAGATGATTGACAGTTGAATTTCGGACAATAGGAATTTGGGGGCGGAGACTGATGGGTATTAGAGGGGACGCACTGATGAGAACTGGACACACAAGGACAGACGGAGATAGGAATAGGGTCGGAGATTGGGACACACTGAGATAGGGATGAGTGTTAGTTAGAGTAAAGATAATTAAAGAAGTAATGAAATAAACAGAATCTATTCGTTCATTTAGTCTTGGAGTTATTTTGAATGTGTACAGTACAGTACAGTACAGCAGAATAGAGTGAAAGAAATAGAGATAACAGTCACAAGAACACATAGGTTCCCTACAATATATATATATGTATACGAACGTCCTTGGACTGGGTTTTTTATATATACAGTCGAACCCACTTATCTCGACCTCGGTAATCTCGCCATCCCTATTATGTCGACGCTTTTGAAGTGTAATCGCCAAATTCTCTGTTTATCTAAGCATTTCCTCATCAGTTATGTCACTTCTTTTATGTCGCCGAACCCTAATATCTCGAGTACAAATGACGGCAAAATTCGCCACTTAACTTCGGTTATCTCGATTATCAATTATTGTCAAGTCATTTTTTTTTGGACCGGTCAATTGTTAGAAGAAAAACCGGTCAGTATTTTACCTTAAATGTTTTAAAACCAAGAAGGGGAAGGTATAAAATGACCACCTCACGGTGTCTGATATTGACGTCACAGCCCGCTTGTGTTCAGCTCTCTACGCTGTGTTACTTCTCGTACTATGGGAATTTTAAAATTATTTTTAGATCGGAATATCATTATTCAGAAAACGCTTTGATGTCACGGTCACTCGCGTGTTGGCTCTGGTTTTCTGACGTAACACAACAAAAAATTAACTCCGGGTAATAATCTAACATATCGACTAAATGAATTTAAGGTTAACCGGTCCTGAGTAAGCGGATGAACAGTTGGTGCACAGATATCTTTTGTTCTTAGCAAACATGTCTGTTTATTTTTATAGTATGCCGATCACTTCATCAAACAAATAACGGCAACGCTGTTTTTTTTTAATTTAAAATTTAAAAATTAATTTAAATTCAGCTAATTAAAAAAAAAAAAGTCCCAAAAAACACGTACATGTACATTCTCATTTATTAACGCACAACATGTAGAATACATAAAGAAATTTCAAGCACGTGTTAATATTTTGCCGCCATATTGGTTATCGTTTATCTCGATCCTCTGTTATCTCGACCATTTTCGGGAAACCCCTAGGCCGTCAACATAACCGGGTTCGACTGTATATATATAAATAATTTTATGTTTTGATGCATAAATCTCCAGGTTTCGCTGACACGAGCCCAAGAGTCCAGTGTCGGTAAACCATGCACCTCGAGTTTGGACTGCGGAGTGACCGGGTGCTGCTTGAAATCACCTCATTCAACGGAGTATTTCTGTTCACCGATGATCAAAGAACATCAGAGTTAGTGACGTAATAGAGAGATGTTAGCATTAGAAACATTAGTTGTACGGGGGGGGGGGGGGAATAAGATTATAAATACTGAGTTGATGAGTTCAGGGGCGTTCAAAGTCCGGCTCGCGGGCACAATCCGCCCACCTTAAAATTTTAACTGGTTCGCAGTCTCATCTTTAATAAACAATTGACGAGATGATTTTTTTTCCTGCAAGACGACAAATGATGGGGAAAATCGATGTAGTTTTATTGTTCCCATACATAGATTCTGTTGTTGTTGTTTTTTTAAAAATCAGATGATATTGTTTTATGCTGATATGTATACGAAATTTTCGATAAGGGGCCTTCCAGAAAGTACGTCACGGTCCAGAAGGGGGGGGGGAGGGAGTGTAAGCAAGAGTGACATTTTGTGACAGGGGGAGGGGTTGCCCAGTCATGTGTGACGTCACGGTGTTATATATATTAAATCTTCTTTATTTTGTTAATTAAAAGATTATTTGTGTTTGAAACTGGGACGTACTTTGTGGGGGTGGAGGAATCCGAGATTCGTGACAGTTTGTGGCGGGGGGAGAGGTGAGTTGAAAATAAAATTGTCGAAAATAGTGTGACGTACTTTATGGACGGCCCCTGACGCCCGATGGCAAAATCAGTGACGTTATGTTGTTTAATTTTGCCAACTAGGCGTATGAAATTAATGTGTTGTCGGTGTACTTAACATTTTAAATCAGTTTTTTTTTTTTTACATTACTATGTTTTACACATTTTCGTAGTACAGTGGTACCTAAGTGTACGTCTGCTTTGGAATAAGTCCAGTTTGGACGCAAAACTTTTTGCTTGGTATGCGACCTACTTGATGGAGTCTTCCATGGATCAAGTATCGCGATTTTGGCCAATGCCCCCAACCCCTCGTCACAAAAGTTAGCCCCCCCCCCCCTTTAAATAAGGCGTCACAAAGTTTCACCCCTCCTCTTCATAAAAGCCGTATTTTCTATTTGAAAATGCGCATTTTTCAAATCACTATATAGTCATCTAAGTATGTATTATTAGTTTAGTTAAAGGCTGCACTCTTATATCAGCTTAGTGATATTATCAGTATAGAAGAGTAGCAGTGACTACCATACAGTAAATGATTCACGCAATGTCACTAAATTGTCACTCGATTTTGTGTCTTTCTCCTATTAAAAAAATGTGAACTCAATTATGAATGAGTCTTAAGAAAGTTAATGAGAAGAGCATGTTAAGAAAGGTTGAAAGATGGGACTAACCATCCCTCCATATTATCACTCACGCCAATGTTTAGTTTGTGAATATTCTAATCGTATTATGTTTCTTTGTTTTCCCCACTCCTGTTCGCGTAGAATGTTACGTCAGCAATGACCGCTACCTGATGTCGTTTGGTCACACGTTGTTTAACTCGTCATGTCCATGTGACTTCCACTTGAGATGTGATTACACGTTTACCCAGAGCGGCATTGGACACATGGACGATGGTGAGTAAACAAGGTTTAATATCCTTTGGTTTGTGAGTATTTCCCTTTAGTACATTTACTCAGAGTGGCACTGGACACATAGACGATGGTAAGTAAACAAGGTTTAATATCATTAGGTTTGTTGGTATGTCTATTAACTAGCATGTCCACTTTTAGAACGAGACCCTTGCACCACTTGGGATGAATGTTGTGTTTGCGCTGTCTATCTAATTGATTGGCCCCACCCACTTTCTCCTTTCCTATACAAGCTCACACCACTCTCTTCTTACCATTGCTCTCATTTACATTTTGGATTTCACCGAAGCCAAGTTTTTATTTTTATTTTTTATTCGCTTTATTTGTGTACTATCTGTTCGTTGAGGAAGACTCTTTGCCGAAACGTTCGTTGTTTTGTTACGTTCTGCCAGGCTCACTCATACCCCGTTTACTTTTGATTCTTCTACATGTTTTTTTACTGGCATGGTATTAAAATTTGAGTACTTATAAACTTATAAAGTGATCGCTGTGATAACCTAAGAACAGAATGATTTTGTTTTAGAAACATCTAATTTACTTTATTCCTTATGCTCCTCCGCTATACATTGTACTTAAAAATTGTATATGCAGATATTATGGTATTTAATTTAATGAAATTACGAACTTAAATTTTTCTTTAAAATTATGCACTTTAGATATTGGTTTTCATTTTAATATTTCTTGTTGTTCGTTTTTCGTAACCATTAAATTATAAATCTTATTTTCAGCAAATTATGAATATAACATATAAATGAAGCCATATGTTTATGTATCAGGTAGGCTATACCGTACAGCCTATATAGGTGACACAAAAACATATGACTTATATTAAATATTATATTAAGTACTCAACTATACGTTAATGTGGCAGGTATGTCATTCTTTGAGTCGGGCGTAATGTAGGAGAGATAGGGACACGTGCCACAGAGAGTTTAAATATGGTGAAATGTTATGGGCATGGGATGTCCTTAATATACACTATGATGGATTAAGGTGGGAGCTGACTGGGCTAAAGCCAGGGGCCCCCAATTATTAAAGAGCACAACATATATAATTTCTTTATTAGTGTAACAAAGGAGGGTGTACCGGACCCCAGAAGGTATTGCAGCCAGGGGCCCCATGCAATCTTAATCCGCCCCTATTGTAGATGGTTTCTATCAGAAATAAAAATTACCTCATTGTGTTTTAAAGTACATCTAGAAATCGAACGAAAGTAGTTTAATAGTCTGAAAATTATTCCATGCTTTTAAAAAATCGAATGTATTGTCTGAACAGTATTTTTATTTGGATTATTTTCCGTCTCACAAATTTATTTCTAAGAGATTCACTGTTGATTCATTCACTCCATTACTTGCCATACCCGCCCCTTGTTACCACACACACACACACAAAGTTGAATTGCAAGTAGGTGGATAACATGCAAACAGGGTATGAGTGAGCCTGACAAGACGTCACAATATTTTGTGACGTCTTGCCCACCTCTCTCATACCCTGTTTGTGACGTCTTGCCCACCTCTCTCATACCCTGTTTGTGACGTCTTGTCCGCCTCTCTCATACCCTCTTTGCATGTTATCCATCTACTTATCTATAAGTAAAAGTTTATTTCAGTCTCACCCAGATTTTGTTTAAAATAATATTGCTATGTACTAGGTCAATGCCGTGATATGATAGAACTCCTCATGGAATGGAACAACCCACATAACATCAAGAAAGCCGTCAGCAGCTCGTGCTCCTCTGGGAAAGACTGCGCTGCAGATGAGTGCTGCGTCAGTACCATCCAGCCAATCGGAAGAAAGAAGCGTCTCGGCGGTGGAGTGTGCCAGAAACTTGGAACCGCCGGTGATTGTGAGTCAGGAATTTTGGCGAATCTTTGTTTCTGTCTAAGTTACTTATAAGTGGGGCGTGGTGGTCTAAGTGGTAGCGCACTGGACTGCCGAACCGCTGCAAGAATTTGAGTCACGGGTTCGAGCCGCGGAACTGGCAAGGTTATTTATTTATTTATTTATTTAAGTTACTTATACTTATATAAGAAAAAAAAAACGTTTGACACTGAAGCAGATAACTATCTCTAACTGTGATTTCTTCACAGCCTGCTTGACGAGAGTGACAACTGCCACTGATATGAACCTTGCATGCCCCTGTGCCACTGGCTTGTCATGTAAAGGACTGGGTCTTTTTGAAATACCACTCGGCGAAAGAGGTAAGTTTTCTGAAAAGACAAGTGGCAGAATAATTATCTATGAAATGTATTGAAAACTGATAGTAACCTCCTAGGGAGAATTACGTGCTGTTTTGAGTGCAAAATACGATTACATGAAATGCTGGTAAAAATTAATCACGTTTTATTTGTTTACCAACCTGGATAATGATTATAAAAAGCGTATCAAATAATGTGCTTTTATATGAAAGACGTTTGATGAAGTCTGATGACTAAATTCATGTCGTAAATTTGTTTATTTTTGCCTACTCTGAATAAGGAAATGAATATGTCACCTGTTACGGTCTGGTATTATTATTATAATTAAGTTCACTCAAGACAGTACTAAAAAAAAACTCAACAGCATCAATTGCAAATAACAAAAATTTAATCCATGACCCCTAATTTAACTACTTCTTCCTCATTCAACTTCTGTAGAGCCACGCCTTACTAGACAACCCAACCGAGTGATAGCCCTTTACACTTTACACCGCGTCATAAAAAAAGAACGCGTTCAATACAATTAAGCACAGTGCGTCAAACGAGCAGAAATATCATAATCGCACGAGACCAAATCAACAACCAATACAAGACTTGACAGCAGCGGTGTAAACTACTTAAATTTATAGTAAAGGCCTTTTTGAATCACAATTTTGGACACATTTTCGGCTCCAGCTATATTTCAGCTACTTAGTATAATATACTTTTTTTTTACTCTATTAGGTGGACATTATTTGACCAATTTTAGTCATTTCTAATTAGATATTATAAACTGTTATGAATTCTAGAAATTTTCAATTATATGATCTCCATTTCTCACATCAAATTTCACTATTACATATTACAAACAAAATACAATCATATAATCAAAATCCCACTACTCATTATATGTCACTTTAGTTTGTTGTGTTAATCCGGCCCCCAGTGGGCCCCCACATAATTTTATTTCATGGAATCTGCTCCTCGTTGCAAAAAGTTATGACACCCTTGGTTTAAAAGTGATGACACCCTTGGTTTAAAAGTTATGACACCCTTGGTTTAAAAGTTATGACACCCCTGGTTTAAAAGTTATGACACCCCTGGTTTAAAAGTTATGACACCCCTGGTTTAAAAGTTATGACACCCTTGGTTTAAAAGTTATGACACCCCTGGTTTAAAAGTCCTGACACCCTTGGTTTAAA
Organism: Radix auricularia; assembly: GCA_002072015.1. Lineage (NCBI taxonomy): Eukaryota > Metazoa > Mollusca > Gastropoda > Lymnaeidae > Radix > Radix auricularia. The sequence goes on along the minus strand of MUZC01004589.1, from coordinate 29,911 downwards.
AGTTATGACAACCCTGGTTTAAAAGTTTTGACACACCTGGTTTAAAAGTTATGACAACCCTGGTTTAAAAGTTCACTAATCTTGTTTAAATCATAATATATTTTAGATTTGCTACATGAGTAGCAAAACATAAGGATATTAGACAACGATTTTTAAAAACTTGGTCTCAAGCGAATGATTTTTCTCAAACAGGTGTCTGCTCGTAATATCTTGAAATTCCCTCAAATAAGCATCATAGCTCCGGCTATCTCCTGTAGGACCGACAACTATGTGTGATACTTTTAAAGTGTTCATCATCAGCAAGTCAAGTAATTAAAATCAAATTGATTGTTTTTTTTCTTTTGTTCTCTTTTGTCTGTTGTTTTCTCATTTTCTCCCTTCGTGCTATTAACCTCCTGATATAAATTTATGGGAAAACACAGAAAATACCACACCAACCCCAGCCAAACCAATATAAGAATAATAATAAAACATTTTGCTAAAGGTAAACAGGTAATTTCATTTGGGGCCGTCCATAAAGTACGTCACGCTCCAAAGGGGGGGGGGGCAATAAGTAAAAGTTTATTTCAGTCTCACCCAGATTTTGTTTAAAATAATATTGCTA
>MUZC01004589.1:0-17903 GCA_002072015.1 Radix auricularia | reverse complement strand
TATATATATATATATAACAACGTTATGAAGAAAACTTTATTTATTTCAGAATAAAATAATTTTAAAAAATAGAGTATTAGTATAATAAAATATTATTATCACCCTAAATTCTAATTCAAAAAATATTTTTCCTAGAGCATAAAAGCATTTATGGATTGAGGATAAAATATATTAATTTTTTAAAAAGCCATGGTTCGGCTTTAACTTGCTATTCAAGGACCATTTCGATTTAAGGACAACCTCCCGTCAACCAAAAAGGTCACACATTTGTGACGAGGGGGAGTTTAAGAACTGTGACGTCACATCAAAACTCGAAAATTTAAATAAATTCACCACTTAAGTATTTGACTGCTTACTATTTATTTAATGACGTTTAACATTGCTTCACTGGGTTTACATGTGTTCAGGATTGCCAACCGCCCGTAAATTTACGGACAATTCGTAAAGATTTTTCGTAAAATTGCCTGTCCGTGAGATTCCGTAAAAAAAAAAATTAAAACGTCCTTAAAAAAATGACAAAACGTGGAATTTCAACATGTTAATTTTTTTTTTTTTTAAAAATGCAGTCTTTCATGTTTGTGATATCTATTTTCTTGATTCAAATTTTAATTTTTAAATTGTTTTATTGGCATCTCGCGCTCTATTAATGAACTGTAAGAGCTTTCTGGACAGCTAGGCTCGCGCGGCGAGATGCATCGCAGCAAGATGGAGTTGTTTAGATAGATCGCCAGTCGTTACGTCATAATTACGCATAAATTGTGACTCCATACCTGTAAAAAAATAATATCTTTTCTTAAAAAAATGGTAGAGAAGATTAATATAACAAATACAAGTACACGCGAAGACGACAGCCACAGTGAAAACTGTGAAATAAACGAAAATGCGGATTAAATTATTGTTAAAAAAGCTTAATAAGTGAACAGAAAATATTATTTTCTACTAATACCGTAGCTGTGTTCCACGAGATGGTTGAGCCTGTTGGAGTGTATTTTTCGTATTGTTTACCAATATGGGGCAGTCCATAAAGTACGTCACGCAATTTTTGACAATTTTAACTCCCCCCTGTCACAAATCTCGGACCCCCCCCCCGCCCCCCCCCGCCCCCCCCCACTCCCAAAACCCCAAACCCCACAACCACACATCCCTTTAAAATCACCAAACACAACNAAAACCCCGGCCCCCCCCCCCCCCAATATGCGTCACAATTTCGTACAAAAATATATTTTTATTAACATAATAATTAAAATTTAACATAAAACAACGTGACGTCACACATGGCTCAACACCCCCTCCCCTCTTGTCACAAACTGTAACACTTTCTTACACCCCCTCCCCCCTCTGGAGCGTGACGTACTTTATGGACGGCCCCTATGAAGACTGTGAGAAATGAACCGGGAAAAATTACTTTCACAATGATCGACAGTGTACATGTTTTTATGTATGATCATAAGCAGGGGTAATTAAACACTGTCACTGATGATGAATGTCATACCATGTATATAACGTTATAAAATATGAGCATGCTAATAGAGATGTGCTCATAAGGATACTTTAACATTTTTTTAGCTACAATGCTTGGATTATGCTTCTTTTTCGTTCGTTTTAAGGTCAACATTTTATGTTAGACGTGCCCGTAAAAAAATTGTTTTTGTCCGTAAATTTTGATGAGATTTCTTATATTTGTCAGTAAATGTTATTTTATTGAGTTGGTAGCCATGCGTGTGTTATAATATCAAAGTGCAGCATTACACTAAATGCATACTTAAATGACCAAAAGGTGATTTGAAACATTCTCATTTTCAAATAGAAAATTCCGCTTTAGAGGGGCGGGGATCGCAAAGCTTTAAGACATTAAAAGGGGGTCTAACTTTTTGTTACGACATGTGACAAAGGCGGGAGGAGGTTGAAAATCATTCAAAATTGTGTGACGTCATTATGGACAGCTTCGGGGCAGTGGCGGGTTTAGCTATAGGGCAGGGGGCGGGTCGCCCTCCCCCGCGCCCCTGTTGCGTCTAAAATGGCGCCCCCCTTAAGACGCCCTTAATGAACACTAAAAAGGTGTAACTAGAGCAGAAAAAAAAGATTGTTAAACACGAAACTTTTAATCAATCACTAAACTGCAATACGACAATATTGGCTTGCTAAATATCGTATTTCAAAACTGCAATATCTGGTTTGGTCAGGGAGGAGCGTCGCTAAGTGGAAAAGAATAGAGAAGCATTGAAACGAATGATAGGCGTTACATTGTTTTAGCAAAACAGAGGACACAGAGAACAATCTTGTTTTATTGATGGTAGTTGTAGAAATACTGGAAATTTTCGTTAAATGTTAAGTTTATTAGCCAACTATGATTCCACTTTAAACAGTCATCTAAATATTCTAAAGTTTAAAAAGAAAAATGAAATAATTTATTTAAGTAGTGATGTGCAAATTCATTTAATTCAATCATTTGCACCTGAATTATCAGCAGCAATCGATAATAAAGTTAAGTCTTCACATTTCTTTTCTTTAATTGTTGATTCAACCATTAATATATCTAAAATTCATCAGATGTCACTTAACGTTCAGTTTTAAAATTAAGAAATGTTGAGGAAAGATTTATAGGCTTGTATACTTTGGTAAACAGAAATGCTGCAAACCTGCATTTGCTTAGAAGATTCTAACGGAACTACACATTACAAAAGCGAAACATTGACATCACAATCTGTGGAGGAAAGGCATACGATGGCGCATCTGTGATATCTGGAATTAAGAGTGGACTTAAAACTTTCACCCAATGTTGGCCCCATGTTTTGAATTTGGTCACTATCGAAGCAATTTCTGTACACAGTAATGCACAGTTTTTTTTTTTTTTTGTTGTTTTTTATTTTTTATTTTTTTTTATTTTTGCTCTTATATGTTACAGACGCTCCTTCTGTACAGAAGATTATTGCGTCCTACGTATTTCTATGGTTTGTGTTTAGTCCTCAGGCTCAGCTGAAAGGTTGTATGCATTCTTTACGTCTAGTTTACCACGTCTACATACTCTTAAAAAAGATAATAAATGTCAATATGAATTAACAGTAAAAACTCAGAAATGACTTTCTGATACAAGATGGCCATAAGCATGCAGTCGATGCAGTTGTTGAATCATTCTCTGCTATTCTAGCCACTCTAGAAGATATAAATTCAGGGAAATCAACATAACATAGAGGAAGTGTTGGAAGTCAGAGCAGAAGCTGTGGGACCATCTGTTATAATAACAAATATTCTTTTGTTTTTTCTGATGCTATTTGTACAAAAGCTGGTTGATATTTTCGTGCAATCAAACCACTTGTAGCGCAAGAGTATTGACATTGCAATTGCAAAACGATTGATCGATGTTAGAAGAAATAAGTTTGTTGAAAAGAGAAGTGATCAAGCTTTTTAAAATTCTGAAAGTAGATGTCTAATCATCTATTAACGAAAATTGTTCCAAACTAGATTTTAAAAACAAAATTTAAAGAAACTCAAATTTGCAAAAAATAAAAGTATGGCAGGTGAACTTAGTAGACATGAAAGGGCTGATGATCCAACTACTAGTTTTAAATCTGAAACATAGATGATCGATTTAATGAATTTAGGGGCACAGTTATTTATTTCTATTGTATTGATCCATCAAAAATGTTGGAAGAAAATAAAGATTCTCTTTGAAGTTGATGCAAAATTTACAAACACATTAACCCTGAAGAAGCAATCGTTGAATAGTATACCTTCAAAGATTTGCATGCATTACAACTTCCATCACAACGTCCATAACTATCTACAATTAGTGAGCTACAACTTAAAGACTTTCTACCATTCTTGTTTGAAAAATAAATGGCATCAGGACACCCTAATTTGTCAATACTCTATACACATTTACTTGAATCTTCTTGGTAGCAATGATTGAAAATCATCAAAATTATTTGCGCTCAAAAATGAAAAACGAACGCCTGTCTGGATTGGCAATAATTTCAAATGAACATGAGAACTTTGACTTTGAATCAACGATAAATCGTTTAGGTTCACGTAGAAAGGAATTTAAATAAGGCTCAGGGCTCTATACAAATTCGTATAAACTAAGTTTCTTTCTTAGATTAAAAAAAATATAGAATTCTACTATTGAAATAAATATACGTCACTATTTTAAAAACATATTTGTTTATATTGTTTCTTCTGTTTGTCTTGTTACATGATTTGGAAAATTTACTAAATTAGTAGGCTCATAATTATTATTTCTAGGGCTGCAGAAATTAATTATTAATTTCTCGAGTAATAATTAAAAATGTTTAAAGATTAAATTATTTTTAACGATTAATTGACACATCACTTACAAATAATTGGAAGTAAAAAAAAAAGTATATATAAACAATTTTTAAAAATAGCGCCTGATAAATAATGAATTTCCTGAAGATGACATGTACATTTTGGTTTTAAAATATTGACTGACGGGAATGTTCAAAATGTTGATAAAGTTTGCCTACTTATCAAACCAAATGAAAAGCGTATGAAGCTAATGGCAGTAATGGCGTTTGACTTAGAGACAGAAATGACGACAGCTCTTCTGATGAATTACTGCGTTACAAAATGGAGATGAACGTTCTTGAATCCATTAATCCAGTACAATGGTGGAAAGTTAATGAACACCAATATCTGATAATGTCATTCCTTGCCAAGACCGTTTTGAGCATACCAGTTACATCAGTTCCATGTCAATGATTGTTCAGTTCTGCTGGTTATATTGTCAATTAGACCCGCTCATCACTTGAACCAATTAATGTCAACACACTTTTGCGTAGTTGGTGAAAAGTTGATATATAAAGAAGACATTCCAGTGTTATTTAGATTTATATCAGAACGTTAAATAAGTGTTACTTATGACATCATAAATTAAAATTTTTGGCTTTAATCGAAATTAACGATTAATTAATCGTTAATTTTTCAAAAGTTAACAATTAAATTTAAATTAATCGTTAACAGCCCTAGTATTTACCCAAAAATCTGTTTTTAGTAAAAATTTCGGCGCCCCCTGAAATTCTCCTCGCCCCCCCCCCACGCAGACAAAGCTAAATCCGCCACTGCTTCGGGGCCCCACTCATCTTTTTCTGCCTTGGGCACCACATACTCTAAAGCCGGCCCTGGTATTACTACTTTAATTTTAATTACGGCTACTATTATTATATATATAATAGCCCAGTGGTGTGGGTATGTTTGTAACGTAACGCGTAACGCAAGAGATGTACCACAGTCTACAGCAGTTAGTTTAGTTGAAAAATCGTGTTTTGATGAGCGCTGTAAAAATATTTAATATGATGACGTCATTGTTTGGTGTGCATCGGTACGCAAAATACAACCCCTATTATTATTATTAAATAAATACTTTGCGTACATTTCAGAAAGTTTAATAATTCGTATTTATCAAAAAAGGACAAGTTAGTTGGTCTTTAAAAAAAAGGTTGGCGCCGTAGGCGCCCAAAAAAACGGGGCGCCGCAGGCGCCACGGCGCCTGGCACAATCTAGTAACTTAATAGTTAAGCTTTATTTATTTTTAAAGATTCTCGAGATGTCTTCCCTGTGTTCTCCACATAATTTTATTATTTTAGTCTAAAAAATTAAAATATAAAATTGTTTTGTACTTTATCTAAATACCTTTTTTATTTGTCTTCTGGAATTCTTCATATTAAAAAATAGAAATATAATGTATTTGTTTTATTTCCGGGCTAAATGTTTGTTACTGGACCGCGAACCAGCGCATTTTTTGTTAGGGGCATAAGCCAAAGAAATAAGTTCTGGGTTAAAGAAAAAAAAACATTACGGATTAATTACACGATTTTTTTTTATACTTTGCGTCTACCTCAATTTGAGAAGGTAGCTCATTTTTCATTATTTGTATGCCTAGAAATAAAATGTCTTCCACACGGACAATCCTCAATGCCGTTGCGTCGGATCGTGTTATTACAAAATTTACACCGGTAAGATTTTATTAAATTTTAACATTTGTTTCAAAGAATATCGGGTAAAAGCGAAGTATGTCGACCGTGACGTCACGGTCATGGTGGCCTTCTTTGTTGTTATACCACGTCCTTTAAAAAGCTTTAAAATTCTATAACCTGACCTAACAGTACTAAGACTAATACTAATTTATACTACTAAAAAAAGGTTAAAACCTATATCTCCGACCGGGCCGACCTTATCGGCGGCCATCCAAACCCTAAAATCTTCAATTTTCAGAAATTCTAAAGCTATACCTAACCCAAACCCTAAAAATCATCAATTTTTCGAAATTCTAAAGCTAAACCTAACCCAAACCCTAAAAAATCGGAAGAGACGCGACGCTCCGGTCGGAGATATAGGTTTTAGCCTAAAAAAAACAACAGTATCAGTCTAACCCAAACCCTAAATTCTAACACCTTCAATTTTCCGAAAATTCTAAATCTAAAGCCAAAGCTTTACTATACTATCCCAAACCCTAAAACCTTCCATTTTTGAAAATCCTTTTAGAATTTATAGAACTCTCTTTTCCAGCAAGCGGTAGGGTCGTGACATCATAGTCAACATACTTCGCTTCAGCCGAATATCGAGTTAATGTTAAAGTTAAGTGGAAAAGAGGATATTATTAATTATTTCAGTTCCCAATTATAGTTATAGGTACGTACTTTGACAAAAAATTCAATCAAATTTATACTCTATTAGAATAATGATAGATTGATCATTGATAGATATTCTACTCAGTGGTTCCCAACAAAGTTATCCCTATGGACCCCTGAGGCCCCCAATACCATTCAGGGGGTCAATGGAAAATAAAAATTGATTTTGGGGGTCCCTGAACGCCAGGGGGTCTGCAATAAAAGCACCTTTGATGTTATTCCAATGTTAGAAAAAGACAATGTGGGGGAGTGATCACTTAATTTCATACATTCTCTTGTGGATTTTGAGAGCTTGAGAAATGATACCTCGGTTACACTTATAGAGAGTTTAAAAATCACTTTTTAAAGATTAAGCTGTCCACAGAAATGAGCGATCTTAACATCCTTAGTAATTAGTATATATTGAGATTATTATCTATGTATGTCAGGAAATGTGATTTAGTCAGTCATGAAGTTGAAAAGTATTATTCAGACCCATGGTCCACATATGAAAAAAAAGATCCTCTTGAAACTCAAAGTCAAGCATTTGACTTGTTTTGACTGCACATCTTTAAAAATTATTGCAGTATTTGTTTAACAAAAAAACAATTGATTTTGTCTTTTTGATTTCTGCATTATGGACAGATATCACTAGTGTCCCCTTCCACTGATATAAACACTATATCATTGCTAAGGGATGAAAAGTGTTTTTAAAACATTGACATTTTATAAATTTACATTTCTCTTACCACCGTTTTATATTTTGATTAAATTTGGTTTATTTTAGCTTCATTTGCTGCCACAAAAATCTCTATCTGAGATAAAAGATTAGTTGATGTTATCTCTAAAATGTGCCTTCATGAAAATATATAAACACCTACCTATATGTTCTAGTGTGGAGCTTTTCAACATTTTTTTTTATTGCTGCAGCCATTTCACCCTGATGGGACACCATATTCCAAAGTTAACTTTCACCCCAAGGTTAAGGCAGCATGCTCAGAGAACAGAACTGGCCGTGTTGGGTAAGAATTACAAAAAATTTGGAAAATAAAAATTAAATACAAATATTTTGAAAATTAACAGACCTAAAAACATAAAATTTAAATCAATTTAATATTGAAAACTTAGCATTTAAACTTATTAATCCTACTCACAAGAACGAAAATAATTGCTAGATCTTCCTTGACAAATCTGCTCTTCAAACATATTTTGTTGACAACCTTGACATGTATCACCCTCACCTTTATCCTATACATTTCTAACATGCCTTCATGCCCCAGCCCTCACCTTAAATAAAAATATTGCATTTCACCTTCGCTCTCCGAATTTTTTTTAACTCTTTACAATTCCAGGAGACACGTTCATTGTAACCTTTTTTAAATAAGATTTTTAATTTCTTATCCTAGTTTCTTTCTTCCAAACCTATTTCCCGTACTGCATTCTTCTTTTATCACTTTTCAATGACCTCCCCCACAATGTACCCTCTAAGGTTCTGTGATCCGTGTGCAAAGTACAAAAATTTGTGTGCAAAGTTGCACAGTATCTATTTTTTATGCAATATACATCTAAATTTGCAACAGATGACTAGGCTAACAATTCTTTTACTAATAAATATGGGGTAGTCCTCTGCTCTGGCATAGAGCGAAAAATCATCCCTGTACCGCCAAGACAAAGATGAGGCCATTACAGGTAATGTAGACAAATATCTGTGAGACCTCAATACAAGCTGCTTGTTCCAGAGCAATTAGTGACTGGAGCAAGCTTCCAAAGATATCAGTTGAGGCAACAATTGACCCATTTGTGTCTTTTATCCTTTTTTTCTTACCCAACCTCCAATCAGTGACATCCCTAGAGGCTACCCTTCAAAATATCATCTTCACCGCATATTAACAAAAACTCCATTACAGCCTTAGTGATCAGAATATTGATCATAGGCCCTGTTAAAACTGTTATAAATAGAAGATAAAAATTGAGTTAAATAAAGTTTATCCTAATTTTGTGAGGATTTGGGTAACTTTAAATAATTGGATCTTGAACATCAAACCAATTTTTTTAACCAAGATTTTCTGTAATTTTCTTATAATTATTTTGTGAAATTTAGCACTTATTTTCAGATTCTAAATACAGTGGAACCCACTTACCTCGAGCTCGCTTAGCTCGACCACCCCATTAAGTCGACGGTTTTTATTGGAACCGCCAAATTCTCTCTTTGTCTTAGTATTTTCTCGTCGTTTAATTCGATTTTTTTAAGTCGCCGAAACCTCATAACACGAGCACAAAAAAGGTCAAATTTGCCACTTAACATCGGTTATCTCGATCCCCATGACCAATCGCCAGCTTTTGAAAATGTTTCACCAGGGTCCGCTGGTGACGTCATCGGTTATGTCGATGCCATTTTTCATTCCCCAACGCCGTCGACTTAAGCGGTTTCGACTGTATATGTATTTTGCTATTCCTTATTTTTCTTCATTATATTTATTGAATTATCATGCAGCAGAGTATAAGACTAAAGTCTATGAAACCTATGTATTATCTCTTTCAAAATGTGATTTATTATTCCCTGAAACATATGAAAATAAATTTGGTCATTGTATACTTTTTGAAACTGAAAATGAACTTAATATTTATCAGCCTTAAGATAACAAAAGCTGTTCTGGTTGGAGATGTGTCAGTGGGAAAAACAAGTCTTGTGAATAGGCAAGTGATGTAGTTTAAAAAACACAAGTATTGTTATTTACCTTAAATAATTATTTAAGTTTTTTATTAGAAAGGAAATAATTTGTTGAATATTTGAATGTATAAAAACCAAATTATTTTAAAATGAAACAATCATTATTTCATTTAATGTATTTTTTATTATTTATTTGCAGGTTTTGCCATGATGTGTTTGATAGAGAATACAAAGCTACAATTGGTGTTGATTTTGAAGTAGAAAAATTCAGTGTCCTCTCCGTGCCAATCACTCTTCAAATGTAACATTCATTAAAATGATATATTTATGTTTTAATCAAAGTAACGTGTTATAAATTTTCCAAATTCCTATACCGGTTTTTTTTTAATTTAGAAAAATTGAAGTAATTACTAGAATTTTTATAATTTTATAAAGTTTATGTATTCAGCATCAAAATATTATCAAAAGCTATTTTATAATAATAATGCATCTACAGTAATTAAAATAAAAATGACATTTCAGTTGGGACACAGCAGGACAGGAGAGGTTCAAGTGTATAGCAGCTTCTTATTACCGAGGTGCTCAAAGTAAGTTTATTAACTCTTAATGTGCCAAAGCGCGATAATCCGCGGTTTACCATTTTTTTACCAAAGCACGATAATGTGCGACTCGATAGAACTCTCTTTAGAAACAGAAAATAAAAACTCTTCAGTGCGTGAAAAAACGATGTTTTTTGACTTCCGGCAATGGCGACTGTTTCCCTAGCTAGTGTTATCGTTTGATTAGCGAAGTGTTTTGGAAATTTTTACCTTTTTTTTTCGAAGATTAGATTTTGCAATACTTTATTTCTAAAGTAATAGTACTAAACTATAGGTAAAAATAGTTTTAAACTCAAAACGGTCTTTCGGATACATAAAATAACCATTCTTATCCTAAAAGATGACGTCAATATGACAATAATAATATAAATGGATTTTACGTAATTTTTTAAATTTCATAACCGGTATCGCAATTACGGAAATTCTTAAGGCACTGAGGCGGAAGTTTTCCGAAAATTATTATACTATATGTGTGAAATTTAATACTGAGAAAATAACTTTATTTCAAATTTGAGAATCATGACTGCTATGATATGAATGTTTATTTTACTGATATACTTATATGCATGTTATTATCTTTATGTAAAGCGCTTTGAGCCCAGTACCTTACCAATTTATTTTATTATTACATTTTTTTAAAAACATTAAAGGCTGTGTATTTGCTCTTAGTATACAGTGTAACCAATCTATACGACTATTAAGATTTGTGTATTTGTTTTAGTATTTTTTAAAACCTATCTTTAATTTTTTATCTGTGAAGTACCTGACAGGATTGGAATTTTTTCTTTCATTTGGTACAGTTGTTATTGTGGCCTTTGATCTAACAGACCAGGAGTCATTACACCACACAACCAAATGGATGGAGGAGGCTTGTGTTAGTGCAGATGAACCCGTGAAATTTCTGGTTGGCACCAAGAAGGATTTGCTTGTGAGTGCTATGCAAATATTTTTTCCATCCTTAACAAATATTTAACCACTTAACAATATGACCATTCATGATTTATTTTTAATTTTAGATGAGTTAGTTTTATATGGTTAAAAAAGTTTTTAAGCTCAAGTTATTATTTTAGTATATTAAAATTTGACTGTGACGCCCCCACCACCCCCCCCCCCCCACGTCACGAATGTTCTTGATTAGTGTCGCTAATAAGTTTTATTTGTAGAAAGTGTATATACGTTGAGTTGCTGCATTAAAGTTATTTATGTTTACCAAGGACTTCAATATTTTCATTGTGTGCAAGAGTTTGCTATTTATTAACACCTACAAGAAAGAATGTGCCCAAAATGACCACGTTACACCACCTCTGACCACGTTACACCACCTCTGACCACGTTACACCACCTCTGACCACGTTACACCACCTCTGACCACGTTACCCCACCTCCACACTTTTTTCTCTCTCATGACTGAAAATAAGTGAAATATATAATTTTGTTCTGTAATAAAATGTCAATAATAATATTTCTTCACATAAAGGTTTTCTTTTCTTTTTTTAGTCCCCCTCTTCATATGCTGATATTGAGTCAAGAGCCTTGAAATATGCTGAAAAATTGGGTGCAGAATTCTGGGCAACATCTTCTAAATCAGGTATATTGAATTAATTGAACTCAATCTTTCCTACAATGCATTGTTAAAATAAACTCTGCCATTCCTTAAAAATTATCCAAAGCACTCACAATCTAATAGTTCACAATGAAAATTGAATTTTAAAAGCAAATTATTTCAACTTAGTGAAGTTAATTAAATTACATGGGATTAAAGTTTTTTAATTCGCTGGGTAGTTAAGTCAATAGTGCGCTCGCCTCACAAACTGAGGGGCGTGGGATCGAGCCCATGAAATGCCACTATAAAAATGTTGAGAAATGACTAACTCTAAGAAAGTCCTCCGCTGACATGGAGAGGGATGGGCGCCGCCAGTGTCTATTAAGCCCGAGAATATTCTAATGGAAACACTAGAATCCCCTACGACCTCAAAAAAAAAGAGGTTATGGGACTAAAAAAAAATTTTTAAATTGTCGTTTAAATGCAAGACCCAAATAAAGCAATAATACATTCAAGGGGCTTTCCTAATGTTTCAATTAAAATGTGAAGTGGAAACATCAACTACAAAATCAAATTTAGAATACCATAAATGAGAAATAAAGCAGTTAGTACTGTAGGCACTTAAGTTTTGGCAAGTTCAAAGCCTTTGTTCATTGAAACTTTTAGTTCCATCTTGGGGCAAAGACGTGGCTAATGGACCACTTCAGGGAAAAGTGGTACCAGGAGTGGGAAGATGGAGCGACAGCCAGAGGGGTGTTCGCTAGCATGCCCAGGCCTAGCATCAGACCAGTGGTGGGGTCTAAAACGAAGGGAACAAAGTTTGGTGACCCAAATGCGCACCGAGCATTGCCCAACCAAATCTTATTTTAACAGGCTGGATCACAACAGGGACCCCAATTGCCGCCATTGCAGCCAAGCCTCTGAGACGATCACACACTTGTTGACGTCTTGTCCCGCGCTTGACATAGCCGGGGAGGTTAGGGGGGCAGGGGAGTCCTACGTTCAGACAATGTTGTATGGCACTGCCCAACAGATGGAGCAGATTGCCCAAGTAATAGCCAAGGCCTTAAGAGATTAGATCTCAGGTCCAAAGAATATGTGTTTAGTTTTAGTTCCATCTCCTTTTCATTTTTTAGTTCCATCTCCTTTTCATGTTCAAATCTGATTCCTAATTCTGAGATCTTACAACTAATGGAAGTAAATTACTTCAGAGAGGCACCTTTCTATTTTTGTCTAGCTAGAAAAGGGCATGCTAATTATTTTTTATTAAAATGTTGTTTCCTGATTGAACTAGATCTTCTTTTTTTTTTTTAACTGAATTTTATTATGTTTAGATGTTGCACATTTTTCATGCATATGTTTTTTGTTTTCTCACGAAGGAATCAATGTAACAGAGTTTTTCTTCCGTGCAATGTGTCTATCATTTGATGACACACTACTAAAAGAGTTGGAAGTTACAAATGTTTCTGCCAAACAGATTGGAACAATCAGTGAGTTGTTAGTTTTCATTAATTGGAACAATCAGTGAGTTGTTAGTTTTCATTAATTGGAACAATCAGTGAGTTGTTAGTTTTCATTAATTGGAACAATCTGTGAGTTGTTAGTTTTCATTAATTGGAACAATCAGTGAGTTGTTAGTTTTCATTAATTGTAACAATCAGTGAGTTGTTAGTTTTCATTAATTGGAACAATCTGTGAGTTGTTAGTTTTCATTACTTGAACAATCAGTGAGTTGTTAGTTTTCATTACTTGAACAATCTGTGAGTTGTTAGTTTCCATTAATAGATAAGGCTGTGCTCGTGACTGCATTTTCCAGCCTTTGTAGACAACATGAGGACAGGACATTTATTTTGTACTCATATTTCCCCCTCCTCTGCTCTCCCAGTCATCCCTGCTGACTATGATCTTGTCAGCACACAAAGACCTTAATTCCCCTAAATTTTAATCAACAATTTAATGTCTTAAGTTAAACCTTGTCATAAGGACAGAAAAGTTGTATGAATTAAAACTATCTAGAAAGTTATTGGGTTGTAGGGAATAATCTCTTTACGTTAAGGAGTTTCAAAATTTAGTTAAAGTCTGTCTCATTGGGTTTTACAGTTTTACTGAAATGGAAAGTTAGTTCTTATAAAATCGCTTCAAAAGTCTTGTAAAAATTAAACTTTTACTCCATTATAGAGTGCGTTTGAACAGTAAATTTTTTATGGCACAATTCCCTACTTACTTTAAAAAAAAATCTTCAAGGACAGCATAAGTGATCAAACTTAAAGATTCACATTGTATCTTATTTCAAACTTAAAGATTCACATTGTATCTTATTTCAAACTTAAAGATTCACATTGTATCTTATTTTCACACTTATTAATTCACATTTTATCTTATTTCAAATTTAAAGACTCACATTGTATCTTATTTCAAACTTAAAGATTCACATTGTATCTTATTTCAAATTTAAAGATTCACATTGTATCTTATTTCAAATTTAAAGATTCACATTGTATCTTATTTTCAGAAGTGCAACAATCAAACTCAGATTTATATGAAAAGAAGAAAAGTGGTGCTGCAAAGTGCTGTGCCTAGAATCTATCTCATCAACACATTCCAGAAATTACTTGACCTGAATCACTAAGTATCCTCACCTACCACAGAAAGTCCACTCATTCTTTAATCCTGCTGTGATAATTAACTGTTGTGTTCAGATTTGATAGATATGTTATAGTTCTAACAACCCTGACTTTGTTTTGAATTTAATTTACAGCAAGACTTTGTTGTTTTTAAAAAAAACAACTCTTTCAAAATAATAATGATGAGAGAGGCATTGTATGGTTAATAAACGCATAATATTTAAACTGTAAATCGCTAAAGAAAATATTTAATAATGATCTTTAACTCTTAAAATCGCAGAAGGGTTAGCAAGAATCTTCCGCCTCAGTCCCGTAAGGATTTCCCATATTACTATCAACCGGATATGAAATTAAGAAATTTGCGTAAAGTCCATTTATAAAATTATTGTCATACTGACTTCATTTTTAGGCTAAGAATGGTTATTTTACGCATCCAAAAGACCGTATTGAGTTTAAAAAAATATTTACCTGTAGTTTAGTGCTATTATTTTAGTAATAAAGTATAGCAAAAACGTATCTTCGAAAAAAAAAAACGTTAAAACTACCAAAAAACATCGCGAATCGAACTATAACACTAGCGCGGGCAACGGCCACCATTGCCAGAAGTCGAATACATCATTCATCCCGCACTGAATAGTTTTTATTTTCGGAGATCTCATTTCTAACGAGAGTGGTATCTAGGGACGCATTACGACGCTTTACGGATAGCAAGAAGAGACGCATTACGACGCTTTGCGACTTTACTTTAAGAGTTAAACCATGTTATTTTGTTTATTGCGAAACTAACACCAAGTTCTGAAGTTCTCATTTCAGATTAATAATTATATAGGAATTCCATTATTTTTCAAATTTCACAATGACTTTTCACTGAGTAGGGATACGGTACTAGTTGTCTGTTAGGTAAGGCTACCTGATTAAAGAATGAATTATTCAAAAATTCATTGACAAGTACAAGTTTTGGTACTTGGTACAGATGTAGATTGTTAATAAATATAATTTGTTCATAACTGTGTGATATTGTCATATGTAGCTAAAGACTTTTATGTGTAAATAGCAATACTATTGTAATCAGATTGATTAGATAATAATTTTTTTTTAATTCAATGAGAACAGGGAAATTGTCAAACAAATTTAATGTAGACCACATGAGTTTTTTTTTTCAATGCTCTGTTGGCTTAATAACAACATTTTTATTGAAATTCAAATGATAACTTAGCTGAGAGAAATTGCCTCAAAATTGGTTGTGTTCTACAAATTATAAAATATGATATTGAAATTAAGTACTGGTCACATTAAATGGTAAAATGTTGATGAAAAAGTGTAAATGTTTATTTTAAGTTAAATAGTATGGGCATGACAGAATAGACTTTTATGGGATTTTATCATTATATTATTACTATTAATTGAGTACTTAAAATTTAAAGATTAAAAAAAAAATTTTTTTATTTTATCCTAGGTAATATTTTAACTTTATTCCTTGGAATATAAATATATTTTTACTTAAATGTTGATATAAATAAAACTAATTTGCACTTTGGTTGTCTATATCCTGATTACTTTTTTGGAGTTTAAAAAATGTCATGGTGCCTTGTTGAATTTTACTAGTCAAATTTAGAGATTTAGTAATTGGTACATTTCATGTTTAAATGATTTATATTTGAATATTTTTAATTATAGTTTGTGTGTAGCAACAATGCTATCCTAATTAAATTGTGATGATGTTCAGGTCATAATGCTAAAGATTTGTATAAAAAAGTTAACTTTAAACTATTTTTTTTAAAATGTATTTAGTAGAGTTTTATTTTTAACATATTTCTCTCTTGAAAAACATTTATCAACTATGGAACTATTGGACATTCAAAAAATTCTGCTTCAAAAACATTTGTTTATTCAGAAATTTAAAGCCCTTAGTAGGATGGCAAATTTTCATTCTGATGTCAAAAAAAACATGGGTTTTGCAAAGTCACACATTTTAGAGCTGTAAATAAAAAATTGCAACAACAACATAAAAAAATGCAAATATTCTAAGATTTCTAAACAAACGTACATGTATGTATAATTTGTTAATTGGCTAAGAAATGAGAAAAACAAATGTGATAACTGTTGTTAAATAAAAAAAAATTCCATATTCAACTTAAGATCAAATGCTTTATATATAAAACTTTTAAACCTTTTATACCTGTTTTCATATCCATAAGTATGTTAATATTTGGATTTGAATTCTACTGTAAATCCATAGGTCCATTTTTTTTTATTTAAATAAAACATGCAATGTTTGTGAGCAGGCATCGTGATTGCTTCATTAATGATTGCATTTTTAAACAAATATTTTAAAATTGTTGATGTTGAAGAAATTATGTCATGGATGTCTTGAATCTCTAGCAGTGATCCCTCATTTATATCAGCAATGTGGACCACTTGATTTTTACATAGTATATCAATATTATACTACTCACATATTCCGTCCTGATAATTTGTTGCTTGTCTTTTACATCCTGAAAATCTTTACTTTTAAAAGTAGCGTTATTTTTGTGGTAATATCTGTACACATTAATCCAAAAAAATTTTTTTTTTATGAATCATGTTTTAGATAAATTTATTTTAAACACTATTTTGAATATGTCAAGTATCAGTATAAGCTTCTCATTTAGTTCTCTACATTCTTTTTTCAAATTATCTTCTTTTCTTCATTATGAATCATAATGACTGTTTTGTGGCAGATTGAAAAAATGCTTTGGGAATTGATTTCCTAAACACAAGGATTTAAAGAAAGCCAGCTAGAAAATATGTTTAAAATATGTTGGGAATTGATATCCTTATCACAAGGATTTAAAGAAAGCCCACTAGGAAATCTGTTTGAAATATTTTGGGAATTGATAATATGTTGGGAATTGATTTCCTTATCACAAGGATTTAAAGAAAGCCAGCTAGGAAATATGTTTAAAATATGTTGGGAATTGATTTCCTTATCACAAGGATTTAAAGAAAGCCAGCTAGGAAATATGTTTAAAATATGTTTCCTTAGCATCATGTGATATAAAGATATCTGTAGTGAAATTTGTGGCATCAAGATAATTGTTTGATAGTTAAAAGTATAGAAAGTGTTCAATGAACTTTTAAACCACTTGAGCTAACAAAGAAATAAACAACTTGTTGAGTTGTAACAAATTGAAATTGTCCTTTTGTTTGGCAGTGTAACAAATATTTTTTTCAATACAGTGAGGTAAGTTAATCTTATGATTTGCCCTCTCATTTTGCACACAACGGGTTATTTAAGAGGACACCAGTTATTAATAATCTTCTTTCGAACTATTGTTTTTTTTTTCAATCTTCATATTCCCAGCTATCCATTATCCATTCAACTCCAAGGAAAGGGGAAAATCCGTGAGACACATATCACGTACTGATACTAAGGGCAGCATTATTAGGCAATAGCAGAATACTCTCTTACTCATGAAAGTTGGGGTGGGTAAAGCTTTGACGTGGTCCATGCCTGAAGAGTAAGACATGAGTAGTATGGAATGCAGGAATCAGGTATATTTTCTGGCGTACGCCAGAAACGTCACTTCCGGTCTATGACGTCACATATGGTGGGCGTGGTTACTTCCGGGTTATGCTGGGGGTCATTTCCGGTTATGGTTGGGGTCATTTCCGGTTATGGTTGGGGTCATTTCCGGTTATGGGTGGGGGTCATTTCCGGTGGGTGTGGTACCAAGATGGCGCCGAACATGTCTAAACACGTGTCCAAGATGGCGGCCAAGATGGCGGCCACTGTAGGGGCAGTAACTGCGTTTAATAAAAATTAAGTTATTTCCCTTTGTTTTCTTTTATTTTGTTTTT
>MUZC01004588.1:339220-359171 GCA_002072015.1 Radix auricularia | reverse complement strand
AGGTGTAGTGATAGTGCGTCAGGTGTAGTGATAGTGCGTCAGGTGTAGTGATAGTGCGTCAGGTGTAGTGATAGTGCGTCAGGTGTAGTGATAGTGCGTCAGGTGTAGTGATAGTGCGTCAGGTGTAGTGATAGTGCGTCAGGTGTAGTGATAGTGCGTCAGGTGTAGTGATAGTGCGTCAGGTGTAGTGATAGTGCGTCAGGTGTAGTCTGATAGTGCGTCAGGTGTAGTGATAGTGCGTCAGGTGTGTTGATAGTGCGTCAGGTGTAGTGATAGTGCGTCAGGAGTAGTGATAGTGCGTGAGGTGTGTTGATAGTGCGTCAGGAGTAGTGATAGTGCGTCAGGTGTGTTGATAGTGCGTCAGGTGTAGTGATAGTGCGTCAGGTGTAGTGATAGTGCGTCAGGTGTAGTCTGATAGTGCGTCAGGTGTGTTGATAGTGCGTCAGGTGTAGTCTTATAGTGCGTCAGGTGTGTTGATAGTGCGTCAGGTGTAGTGATAGTGCGTCAGGAGTAGTGATAGTGCGTCAGGTGTGTTGATAGTGCGTCAGGTGTAGTGATAGTGCGTCAGGTGTAGTGATAGTGCGTCAGGTGTAGTGATAGTGCGTCAGGTGTAGTGATAGAGCGTCAGGTGTAGTGATAGTGCGTCAGGTGTAGTGATAGTGCGTCAGGTGTAGTGATAGTGCGTCAGGTATAATCTTAAAAATTAGAAACTGAGAAGATTTTGTTTCAGGATTTTTAGCTTGGATTTTATTTTAATAATAATAGTCTTCATGAAAAAAGAAAATGTTCATGCCTAATTTAACTTAAAATGGTCGATCACCTAGAGAAGAAACAATCTTACTTTACAGCGAGTCTTTTGACATTAAATGCGTTGTGATGGGGTGTGGTCGGGGGGAGATATGTCTCAAGCAGCACTTTTATATTATATTTAGAAGTAGCATTAAAGGTCAACTGGCCTGTGTTAGGAATAGGGAAAATACTTGACCTGCGCTTTTGGTGGGATTTTTTTGTTGTTATTGTTGTTGTGGGAACAGTAACACTATCTTTACTACCGTGTGAGCGACTTTTTCAAATTTAAGCCACTTATAATATGCGAGATTACAGATTATTCCAGAGCCGCTGGTTTCCTTCATTTCCGTTTCATCATTATAAAATTTCCAAAATATCTTTGGCATTAACCCGGCGTAAACACTTATTAAATATGTGACGCTCTCTTTTGGACTTAAACATTCATGATTCATAATCTTATAACCCAACGTATAATCTTATAACCCAACTTATAATCTTACAACCCAACTTATAATCCTATAACCCAACTTATAATCTCAAAACCCAACTTATAATCCTCTAACTTAACTTATAATCTTATAACTTATAACCCAACTTATAATCTGTCAACCCAACTTATAATCTTATAACCCAACTTATAATCTTATAACCCAACTTATAATTTCTATATCAAGATTTATTATAACACCATCGCCATAAAGGTAATTTCCACACATATCAGCTACATTATACCACCATGGGCATAAAGTTAATTACCACACATAGCCACATCATACCACCATCGCAAACTAATATTTCACTTCATTTTCTCACTTAATGCTTAAATTTCGACTTTGATGGCATTTTTTCAATGATATCTTTACAGTAGGATTATTCTAAGCACAATGATCATTTTCACTTAAATGAAATATGTAATCATTCAAATAACTGCGTGTATAAATATTGCACCACATCCACGTCAGTTATTTTTTTTTTTTTCGTTGTGGGGCCTCCTAATCCCCTTCCTCGTTACATCAACTGTGATCGTTGCGAGCCAAACACAATAAATCAAATTTCGAAGGGAGTTAGCCGAGAATAATACTGTATATCTCCATAATGGCACATCAACGACATGAAATTTCCCGACATGCCGCTAATGCCCCAGTTAGTCGACTTCCCAGTGGAACAGGAAGACACGTCGGCTTTTGTTTTTACCCTTATAAATTTAGGCGGTGTCTTAGCGCACCTCCCCACCCCTGCAATATTGTCCCAACCCCTGAAAGCACCGGGCTCAGGGGGTGAGAACTCAATCCCGCCGTGAAGAGCAATATTGTTTTAGCCCCTTGCCGAATGGAGCTGGGTTTACCAATCTTCCATCGTCACGCGGGCTCGTCCGGGATAGAATTAGATTCTCGTTTGTGCGGGGGAGAAATCGTTGTTCTAAAATACGAATGCGTCACGCAGATGATACGGTTCAACACGGGCCGGGGAGAAATTAGTTTCAAGTTTGTAACTGCTCCGGCGCGGGCTCTAAATATTAATACGTCAATCCGAGGCCAGGCCCGGACGGGGTGATCTTTGCTGGCAAGATTGGCGGCATGAAAACTAATGCGGGAATGATTTCTGTAGAGGTTGTGGAAATCAGTTCTGAGAATTCCGGCAATCACAGAAGGGGGCGATTCATGGCGGTCAGATGGACGAACGGGATGTCCGGCCTACAGCACCTCATCGCCTCGGAGTTAACCCGACATCCGGACCCGAGCCAGTGTGGCGAGTTTTCTGGCAAGCTTGACCCCCTGTGAATCGGGTTTTTAGCTATGTTGTACAAGACTGATCGGTCAGTGAGTAGTCATTGTTGACACTGGGTGGCTGGTAAAAACATATATTTTTAGATGGTTATGTGGGGGGGGGGGGTGATTGCAAAAGAGTGGCCTACAGGTTTGTGGTAGAAAGAATGATAATGATAATTATGTTTGCAGTAGCTGAAAAAAGTCGTAAACAATTTGGTAAAATCCGACTTAACGTTCCCACGTTACATGGCCGCCATCTTTGCTGCTATGCCGCGTTGCAAAGAAATTGGAAAATTCAACTATTAAAATTCCAAAACTAAACCTAGCATAACCCTAAATTCACAATTATAACTAAACCTAACCCCAACCCTAAATTAACAAATAAAAATTCTAAAACTAAATTTAACAAAGGAAGAGAACACGGAGTTAATTGCTATATAAGTCTTTTGGGAACGTCAAGTCGGGTTTAGCCAACAATTTGCTAAAATATTTGTTTTAGGTACAAATGGTTTGGCCATATTGCAGGTATTTTCCTGTGTACCTTTGTAATTTGATGTTAGTTAATGCTGTAGTTCTCAGATCCCGTGCATCACATGGTAGGAGATGTGTAGATTTACTAATATGGGATGTGGCAGGTTTAATGGTTAGTGATGTTGTAGAAAGACTAGTGTGTAATATTTTACTTTTTGTGGTATAGGCGACGTTTGTAGGTAGGATAACAGGTGAAGTTGTATGTGGACGCGTTGATGATTTCTTATATTGATTTCTGATTGCAACGATACCATGCCGCTGTGCAGCCAACGATGCCATGCCGCTGTGCAGCCAACGATACCATGCCGCTGTGCATCCAACGATACCATGCCACTGTTCAGCCAACGATACCATACCGCTGTGCAGCCAATGATACCATGCCGCTGTGCAGCCAACGATACCATGCCGCTGTGCAGCCAACGATACCATGCCGCTGTGCAGCCTGTCTAAGTTGTACCAATAACTTCTGTTGTCAGAGAGGCATCTTTTAGTTGATAGAAAGTGGGTTCAAGGATTAAATAAATACTTATTTACATTGATATTTTATATTTTAAGGGTCGACGATGATTGTTTTCATTATTCTTATAGTTTCTATGTATGTGTTAGAATTTTCTTATGTTTCTTTGAAGGAATAAGTGACAGGAGGTTGGAGAACAATATACAATAAACACAAGTGTTGTAAGTATTGTCTCCTCAACAGTTCATTTTGGAAGCTTGTACCAGTCATTGATTGTCCTCGGTAGGAACGGGAAGCTCTTGTGGTGTGTACTTGTTATGAGCCGGTACTGCTTTTTCATGGCCGCGTCTTTTTCTATGCGGCGGGAGGGGCGGGAGTTGAGTTTCTGCCTTCACTGGAGCATTTAACTATTTCGTTTTTTATCTTACCTGTTAATCCAAAGAGGACCAGCAAACATGCTTCGAACACTTAACGTGTTCCTTTATTGTTTTATGACGAAACGATATGCCCGACCATGGGGCGCTTTACCACATAACACGATGTTCTTATTTGTATGGGCTGGGGTCGAAGGCTGCCATCAGAAACATAATACAATATGTCACAAAAATGTATACAATATTTAAAGACCATAACACACACACATTTATGATAATAAAGCAAAATTTCATAAATCAAGATAATGTCAACAAATGTAGAAACCGACCAATTATCAAAAGTGTTCAAATTGGTGGTCATTGTGGTCCAAGCCCAGCTGACAACGTTCACTTATTGAATCCAAAATGAGACTATTATTTCACTTGGATATGGTAACATGTATATCATATATATTTTTTTTAATGTGTGTTTCACTATCGGTTTATTTATTTATTTGAAGTCAATGTTTGTGAAATAACGACATTGACATCGAAGAACCTGCATGACTATAAATGAATTAGAAACGCATTTAACAATCAACACAAACACAGAAAGTCTTTTACAAAAGCGCATGGATCTACGAGAGGTCTTAAAAATAAACGGTTCCATGACAAAACGACAAGGTCTCATAGAAACAACGTAGATCACTGTAGAAGCCCCTAATGAAGTTCCTCTGACTAGGTCCCTTTGAACATAGACTAAGGGTGTCAGACTCAATACCTCTGCGGCCAAAACTAAAAACACCCTTCAGTCAAAACCATTGCCTTTTTTGTTCGTTGCCCCATTTTGAACTATTTTAGTCACCTTGTCGTTTGGTTACTTGTCGTTTTGCCTGGTTAACAAATAAACTAATGAATGTTCATTCTCTGTTGGGTTGAGCCGTTAGGCTCTTAAAACCCGGTTCAATTTTTCGCAGGCGAGCCTCAGCATTCGGGCATCGCCGTAGAGGTAGTCCTCTGCAGGTGTTGCAACTTCACCAAATAAAGCCCCGTCCAACTCGGGGCAACTCTCTAGCACATGGGTCACCGTTTCCTCCGGGTAGCCACACAACCTACAGGCCAGTTCCCTTCTAGTGTCAAACTTGTATAGGTAGTTTCGTATGGGACAATGAGATAAAAAAAAAATGTATTAAATTTGGTTAGGAGAAAATCTAATATTAGGCACAACTAAACAACGAACGAGTCCAGAATAAACTTCCTGAACGAACAGGCAGTTTAAAAAAAAAAATCATTTTCATAAAACAATAGAACACATATCAGACTCCCGAAACAATATTTCATATAATAAATAACTTTTTGAAAAACTATATAGTGGTTGAATAGTCTTTAATTGATTTTTTAAATCCCTCATATTAACTTCACCATCTTGTCTTTCTGTATGTCGTGGTCCCGCCCGCCCACCTGTTTGTGGAAAAACAAAAATGACCCACTTCCCGTGGTTCTATCGCACTGAAATTTTGCCACATAGACTTTTGTCACCTAACAATGCATTGAATCAAAATTTCAGATCGATAAAATGTATAATTAAATGTAATGATTTTTTAGTTTATCTCATGCATCTTTACATAGCATGTAAATTTTTGTGTTAGACTATCGCGCGGTACGTATTATATTGAGCAACCTTTTTAACATTTTCCTGTCACGCGGTGCGTATGATATTGAACATATTTTGTATAATATATTCCCAATCAGTAAATGCTTATGCTATTCTGTCGCGTGGTGCGTATCATATTGAAAATTATTAGTACTTTTAGTTATGACTCATATATATATATGGGATTTATAGTATTAAATTAAAAGTTTCACTGCTGTGTATTCTCTTTAATTGGCACCTTCGCTAGACTCGCAACATTGTTGCGATAACGGAAATTTGAGGTTGGGAGTGTCAAACGACATTATAACAGGACGTCGCTCAAGCATGACGAAGAATAAAAGAACAATCCAAAAGAATTTAAAAATTATTGTCAGTTATTATATAGAGCGTGGAGAATCAGTCAGCGATGATGGGTTTAATTTATTCGCACGTTAGTGCATGTAAAAAATGGTTTAAAAACCACTAACATAATTATTTAAATTTAAAACTAGGAACTATATAAATCGACTCATGTAACGTATCAAAATAAACAAAACGTTTTTCATCCATAACGAAAACAATAACGATCCTAAATTGATTTGTAGAGCGAAAACTCATGAAAGTGAGTACACAGGAGACAATGGAAACAAACTCTGTGGCTTTGTTGTTCTTTATTAGCGCCGCCTGAGCCGTCTGCTGTTTTACATACAATCAACAGATTTGTGCTCGAACGTTTTTCTTTTTTGCTGCACTAATCTGACACGTGACAAAGCTAAAAGATTTTCCCGCCCATCCACCTCAGGCGTCTGCCAGTGGCTGTTAACGATTACCAGCTGATCACTTCAGTGCCGCTCCCTGTGGGACCGCCATCTTGGGACGCGGTAAGCGTCGCTGATTGGCTAGTTCTGGACTTCCGGAGAAAGCAATTTGGTCCACATCACAGTCAAGATGGACCCATGGGATGTAAACACTACTGAATTGAAGAGGATGTGGAAATACGCAAACACACAAAAATAAGGATACTATAAAAATAAATAAATATAAATTATTGTGACCAATGGAGTTAGTGGTAAACCAACGTCTACTTTACATTTAATGCACAGCAGCCTCTAGGTTACCCGAATGGAATAGTATAGTATGCTATGGTATGGTATTGTATGGTACGGTATAGTAGAGCTCTGTATTATAAAGGTTTCATGTGGTTAAATTATGGAATGACTTTACGTGAATGGTATGATATCCTTCAGTGAATAAAAGTAACAAATAACACCAAAATGACATAACATTAAACATGAAACTTCCAAAAATTAACTAATTCAAACTCATAATAACTCATTTTGAATCTATATAACTTAATAACAAGTGAAACCGAGCCATTAAAACAATACGCTATTGAAACTCATTCCAATTCATTACTTCCGGGCCCAACGTGAGGACGCTCTGTTCCTTAAGATTTTACCGCATTGCTCTCTCCCCAAGATGTAATCTGTCGGGCGGACTCTTCCATTTCACAGCCGGGCACATACAGGGTCCGTCATCAGCGGGAAGACATTAGTTACAGGGGGCGCTAATCAAGGGAGAGAATTCCTTTGGGGTTTGGGGCTGGACGTAGTGCATTGTGGGAGAAGAATGAGTCCAAGGGAGCACACCTGTCTTTAGTTCTTCTGATCAATGTTTGCTTCTGCAGTGATTCTCAAAAGAAAAGAGGAGGGGGTTATGAAAATTAAATTTCTGGAGGGTTTTTTTTTTTTAATAAGTCTTATTGTAGCGTAAGCAACGTTAATATAAAAGGAATTCTAAAATAAGTTTTCGGAACTAAATTGCATAACATTTAACTGATGCACTTAACGCAAATATTGATTTTAGCGGAGAAATGCCTTGTTTATTCTAAGTTCTCCAGCTTATAATTAATTATAGTGTAGTTTACACAGAATGGAACAGATTCAAATTTGGATGATATAAATTGTTTGAAACACAATTCTCAAAGACTAACCATAACCTCAACTATTTTGAATTTTTAAAAAATATTAAAAGAAAAATATAATGTTGACAGTCTTTGAAGTAAACGATAAATTAGAATATCGGCTTAAATTGCGTTACGTCATTCATGGACGGCCCCTGAACTCTAAAGTTAAGTCATCGATAGTTTCAGATCATGCTGATAAAATAGTTGAATCTATATATTCGCTGTAATTAATCGAAATTTATCGATCAATTTTTACCAGCCCTACCTATTTTATTTTAAAATTTAAATCAACGGGGAAATACCTTTTGGCAACGCAGGCTGACGTCATTAAAGTCATTGAAACGGGGGGAGAGGGGGGGACAACATGTTCTTTTGGCGTTATAATAGACATAGCAATGAAACGCTCTCTTCCTCAGAAAGACATCAAACACAAATTTTACACACTTTGTCTTGTTATCTGTCTTGTAGTTTAGCGCAAATGTCAATGTGCTGCCATTGTTCTAATAAAGATCAGCGTTCTCATTCATATTTTCATAGGAAAATACCTTCGTTAAATCGAAGCTGAGTAGTAAGACAATTATAGCATACAAATAAAATAATATTATTAATAATAAGTCTATAAACTTTTTTTCACACTCATTTTTATTAGCTTTCATGTTGTTTCAATTTTCACCCATATTTTAGTTTCACGTTTAGCGGTATTGAAAATAACGAAATCTGATATTCGCTATTATTGTCTATACTGTATCGAAGCTCGAACGTGTGGTTATATCCTACACATTAGCAGCATTGTATTTCTGACCGATGACACCACAAAAGCCCCTCCCCTTTAAATGTGTCCTCTACCACTCTAGTTCTTTAATTGAGTTCTCCTGGCCACTTTTCTTTCCCCCCAAAACTCCCCTCCCCCTGTAAACCGAGTTAGACGAAGGGTGAGACCAACTGTATCTGTTTTAATTAAAACCCTCCAACAGCCTAATCAGTTTAGCCCTCCATCTCCGGCTCGGCACATTGTTGGAGTCGGACCGACCCATTCTCGCGTGAGATCGCTTCAAGAGGTCCCCTGAAAGTAGAGAAGATGCTGGCACTCAATTCAGTCACCTTGTCCCTTTCCATCGGAACGAGGCACCTTCAAGAAGAACTGACTGAATTGCGATTGTGCACGTGGACGAATTGCGACGAAATAACGGAGACATAATACAACGAAATAACGTGGACATAGTACGACGAATTAACGGAGACATAGTACGACGAAATGACGGAGACATAGTACGACGAATTAACGGAGACATAGTACGACGAATTAACGGAGACATAGTACGACGAAATGACGGAGACATAGTACGACGATGGATCTACAAGCGAAACGTCCACATAAATTCAGTAAATAACATCCTTTCCTCGACCCTTGCAATGCCCTATAATGAGCTTATTTAAATTTTAACATCGTTTTAAGCATTTCATTTTCTGAGCCACACTAAATCATATAGATCTAATAATGGTGTCTTTGTGTTATACATTAACGATTGATGATGTCAAGATCATGTAGCCGAGACGGCTGATGATCCCGCTGGCTGATGTTAACACAATTTTGAGGTTGATTTTTTTTTTTATGTTAAATATTTTTGTTTCTAATTTAAATCAATAATGAAACCTTTTGACTTTAAAATATTTTAAATTCTAAAAGTCAATAGATTAATATTTTTATTGGCATAACTCATTATTCTCGCAGAGGCATTTTTTGAAGTTTCTTTATTGTAGTATATATGCAATAGAGGATATCCCTGCGTACTTAATGCATTCAAATAATTCAATGCTGAATTACTCCTTACAGCCTTTCTTATACATGATTTTTTAACGCAATTTCCCCTTGGGGAAAAATTGCGTTTCTATATTTGAAAAGTCTGGCCAGTCTGTTCGAGCTTTGAACAGCAACTCCCCCTGAACCATACCACGGTTCTTTTGAAAATATGTTAAGGTGGTCCCAAGGATGTGCAAGGGTAAAAAATAAATACCGTAAAGGTCTACTGAATGTCCTGGAAAATCAAAACAAAAACAACAAAAACTAAAAAATATCATTATTTTGTCAATTTCTCGCAAGCTATAACATTTATCGGTTGAAACAAACGCCAAACGTTAGCTAATAATATTTAGAACAATTTTGGAAAATGATTTTTTTTAAATCTCTTTTTGTTCAACCCCTCTTAATTTTAACAGCAATTTGTAGATAGCAACCGTTTTGTTTAGTTTCAAAATTATTGATTTGAAATGACTTTTAATGTAATCTAGAATGATAATGGGGTTTTTCCGCTTTGTGAATGCTAATGATGTAAGTTGTTGCGTGGTGCCATTATATTGACACATGCTTGTTGTGATGTAGTGAGGGGATATGGCGTCATATTTTGTTTTGTTTCAGAATTATTGATTTGAAACTAGTTTTAATGTAATCTAGAATGATTCCCTTGAATGAAAAAAATCGGAAATTATTTTTTGGAAATTGCGTTTAAATACTCATTCGAGTTTGTATTACTTGTTTAAATATAAAAATTAATATTTTTGAGACTTCCTAAGCGGCAGCTGTGAGAGGGAGGTTGTGGGTCTTGTCCAACCCCCCAAAAAATGTGGTCGCTAGTACTACAGCATCGTCTTTGTGGGGGTAGGTGTCAGGGAGCCGTCTGCCCGGTAGCACGGTGATTGACACTTTTACGAGTCCATTCATTTCTCGACATCCGTTGGTAAGATTGAGGGACAAGTCTAAATCTATTCGATTTGTGTGTGGCGTGGTAGTAGTGCCTGTCTACCACTAGAGAGGTTCTGCAACATTGAAAACGATTCGGGGAAAGTGGGGGGGGGGGGAGGATGTAATTTGCATGGGGACAGCTGGCCAAGGCCGACACGTGACTTATAATCTAAATGATATGCCGACACTCAGTGCTTACAAGATTTGTTTTGTTCCCATCAAAAACGTATGTCAACTCTCAATTTATATCTTTAACAACGATAGAGTCCAACATTTTCAACACTGACAAACTTAGATGTACAATTTTTAATCTATCATGTATTGTAATGCGTGTACTGTATACTATATGGGGCCGTCCCATTAATTACGTCACGCCCCAGAGGGAAGGGGGAGGCGGAGTAAAAAAGTGTGACAGTTTGCGACAGGGGGAAGGGGGTGTTCGGCCATGTGAGACGGTGTTTTATATTAAATTTTAATTATTGTGTTAATTAAAAAAATTATTTGTGTTCAAAAGTGTGACATACTTTAGGGTGGAAAGGGGGGGGGGTCCGAGANAGTTAAATGGTAAAGAATAGCGTGACGTACTTATGGACGGCCCCTATTAATATATATTATATTATATATATTTTACAGCAGGTATTCACTTTCAAACATCATGATATTAGCTTTCAAAGATCATGATATTAGTATTTGCTTTCAAACATCATATTAGCTTTCAAAGATCGTGGCATTAGTATTAGCTTTTAAAAATCATGATATTAACTTTCAAACATCATGATTTTAACTTTCAAACACTTCCCTGTCGTCATTTCACTACTAAACCTAACCCAGAAGCTATTCTCTCCACCCCACCCCACCCCTTACACACACACTGTCTACTTGTCTTCCCTTCTATCTTATAGCTCTATAGAACATCTGCCTCTTCCCCCTCCCTCCCTCTCTAAAATGAAAAAGTCGCCTGCACGCCAGTGTATTAGCGCCTGATCTCACAACACGCTAATTTACGACAATAGCCAAATCTGCCATCACCAGCCATGGGGGGATAGAGCCCTCGCGAGATGGTCGGCGGGAATGTGGGGGCTAATGAATTTCCAATTGACTCCATTATGGAGCAAACAGGTTCTCGATTGCCCGGGCCTAGGCCCAGGCCTTTTCTCGGCCGTTATCGGATCCAACTCGAAATCACTTAGGACGCTACAAAACATATTTTCGTCCGACGGCAGCGTATGTGAGATCGGTTGGCCTCACTCAATCAGCAGACGTTGGTCGGGGTGCTGGCTGGTCCCGGGAATGCAGTCTGTAGCCTAAATTGCTTGGAGAGTGTCCGTCCTGATTGCTTTAAGAGCTCAAGTGGCTGGGCTTTTTATTACTTTACGGCCTGAAATGTGGAGACAAATTTTAGAGAATGCAATTTTTCACTCTGCACTCCGCCTTTCATTACATCTCACCCTTGCTATTTCCATCTGTCTCCATCTTCTTCTTCTCCTACCTTTTCCTTCTTTCAATCAACTCTCTCACTCTCTCTTTCTTTCTCTTTCTCTTTCTCTCTCTCTCTCTCTCTCTCTCTCTCTCTCTCTCTCTCTCTCTCGCTTTCCCTCGACACATATATTTCTTTCTTTTTATATTAAATGAAATTTCAAGCGTGTCAAAAACATTGTTAACTTTTATTTTAAAGTTAGGATAAGTTACTTCTGAAATTTGAGAATACTATTGACTTTTGGTAAGAAACTTAAGAAGCTTTCTGATTAAGAATTTAACTCCGTATTATATTTAAAAACATTCTAATTTTTTTACACTTTGCTCTAGTATAGACCCTTTTTTTCTTTTACCATTTCATAAACTCGCATTTATGGATGAACATAATATCAAAATAACATTACATTATGTTATTATAAATTCAATGTTGTTACAAAGAATTATCAAACTGCTTCAAGCTCATGTTCATACTAATGTCGTCTTATTGATTGACGACACAAGGTGCTGGGCTGTATCTATAATATCACCGTTATCTTTCTCACAGTCCCATTCTGACGGCAGCATCGAGGAATATGGGCGTAATCACAGTCACAGACATCGACTACGGGCAGATATTTGGTCCTTTTCCTACCCATGTTACAGCTACTGACCCTGCGTACGTCATAGGAATTTTGACCAGTGACAAGCAACCGGAAGGTGTTGTTTTACGGGTAAGTTTCCTTCGTGTAAAGATGTTGACATCAGTGGCGTCGCTAGGGGGTTGCTGTGGGGCGGGCCGCCCCGGTTGACACCATCAGGGGGGTGAAACCAGACAGTAAAATTCTACATATTCCCGTTATTTGGCACTGGAAAACTCGGAGGAGTTCTATGGTTTAAATCATGACGGGGTGACACCAGGAGCTACCGCCCCGGGTGACACCATGAGCTACCGCCCAGGGTGACACCAACCCCAGTGACGCCTCTGGTTGACATCTTGCTATTTGTTAATTGTGAACAGTTACCACAGTGCAGTGACGTAGCTAGGGATTTGTAAGGATTTGGGGACGGGGGGCGGGGGCTTGGCCTCTTCGCGGGCGCTGCGTTCGCGTAATATTTAATGTAAAAAAACAAATCTAACACTCATTTGGGGGCCCTCCTCATGTGGGGGCTCGGGTGGACTTGCGAATTTGGACCCCCTCACTTAGCTACGCCACTGCTAGGGTGTGCCTAGAGAGGTGATATTTATATATATATATATATAATAAATACAATTTTCTGTGCGGTCATCAATAGCTATTGGTCCATCAAATCCTAAAGATTCCCACAGCCAATCAGAAAATTAAAATAATTAATCTCATATTGAACAAGTTTACGTGGATGTTCAAAGCGAGTTAGTTTTTGTGCAGTCTATTTTTCCAAGACTTTATTTTTAGCGGTGCGCTTTCAAAAATATTTTATTGTCCAACTACGGTGCGCACATTTTTTGTGTACGCAATATTAAATTGAGCTGTGGCTTTTTTATGGTACTTTCTTTATTTTACAGATACGTAAAAAAATGCTTCATTACAATTATCACACGATGCAAGGAGTTTATTTTTTGACGTGTAAATTAAGTTGTGAATTTTGTTAAATTCTGTTGTGATACATATTTCGTTATTAATTTAAAATTCTAATTATAAGTATGTAATAAGTGTGTACAAAATGCCACCGAAAAGACGGCGGAACGTCATTGGACAGGCTTTGTTGCTCTTATATAGATATGTGTGTGTGTGTTTCTCTCAATCCATTGGTGCGCCACTGATTTGACAAAAACAATTTACAATGTAAACAAAACTATGTGCTTTTATAAATTTAAATTCACAAAAACGTTGAACTATTTTTTTTAAAGACTTCTGCTAAAGTTTTATATTAACTCTTTTGGTAAGAATGAATTCTCGGATGCAGAATTCCTATTTCTTAAGCTAAGCAGATTTAGACATCAAGCATCTGGACTTTAAAATAAAAACGGCAACCAAGAACCAAACGTTTAATTCCTCCTTAAAACGTTCTTTGCTAATCTCGTGACAATGTTCTCTCTTTGTTGAATTTTTTTTAAATAACAACAAAGGTTTTTTAAAAATTAGAACCTGGTCTAACAGGTGTGTTGTAAGGATGAAACTAATGTTTCAACCGTCCGGAACATTTTATGGATATTTTTGGGCGTAATTTTCCACTAACTGCAGATTTATTTACATAGCGAGTGTGAGTGAAGGTGTCTTTGTCGCCGCTGTCGGCCCTAGAGATCGCCCACGACTGCATTTATCGTAATTACGTTTCTGTTGGAATTCCAAATAAAATCTTTATTGAAATGGAAGTATATTTATTTTATTTTTATTTATTTTTTATNCGAAATGTAGACCGGAAAAAATGAAAAAGTCCAAATTCTACATAACTGGTTCTAGGGAAGTACCGTATTTTAGCTCTGGTAAATCCAGAATCCGGCCATTTTTACAAATACGGCTCCGGTAGGATTTCACTTCATTAATCCGACAAAATCCAGATTTCAAAATTTGAATCCGGTACATGCCTAATTTTCTCCTTCCTCTTTTTCTCAATAGGCCACGATTGATGTATTAATCTTTCTGGCTCCTGTGCATATAGAATGGGCTCATGATGTTTTTGTGATATTGATGTGGATTTTCAAGGCCTATAAAGTAGAATCAGATAACATGTCATACTCTTGCGCTCTCTGACAGCCAACTCAACGCAGATAATGAGCTGTGCTATTCTTGCAGGTAGATACCGAGGAGCGTAGAACAGGTGGTTTACGGAAGGTGGATTGGTTACCTTACGTGGCACCAGCGCGTGATGAGGAGGAGCAAAATATGGAGGCATACTCCAAGGAGGGCGGTGTGTACTACAGAACGTTGCGCATCGTCAAAGCAGGAGAAGAACTGCTGGTCTGGTACAGCAAAGATTTCACGCAGATTCTTGGGGTTCCCGAACTGCAGAGCAACTCTAAACGAGGTGAGCAAAGTGCCGAATATTCTAAATGTCTGAAATCAAATCCTTTATTTTGAATTTAAATGACTGTACGGTGACTGTATAATATACTATATTATAATATAGTTTATTATATCTCGTCTATTTTTAGGTAGTTCCCTTTTTAATTTAAAACTCCATATATTCTATTTTGAAATCCCCTGTATTATTTTCACCGTCTTTTCGTTTGCTCTCTCTCTCTCTCTCTATCTCTCTCTCTCTCTCTATCTCTCTCTCCCCCCCTCTCTCTCTGTGTGTGTGTGTATGTGTGTGTGTGTATGTGTCCCGCGGATAAACATAAGTAAAAAATGACCAACTTCCCGTGATCCTATCGGGCTGAAATTTTGCACATAGACTTGGGTCACTGACAATGCACCGTATCATAATTTCAGATCGATCGAATATACCATAATTAAATTAATGAATTTTTAGTTTATCTCTATTTAACATGTTTAGTTTTCTGCTATAGTTGACCTCCGTGGGTCACTGGTGTTTCACTCAAGCTCTCGACGTGACAGGGGTCTGTCACGGTCTGTCACGTGATGTGTATTATATTGAACATAATCAATACTTTTAGTTATGTCACACATTATATATAAATATAAGGGATTTACAGTCAAACACAAAAATTTACGAGTTGTTTATTTCCCTTTCATAGCGTTTATTAACACTTGCTGGCGATTGGTTTTAGCTCCTTTTTTATTTTTATCTGATGTTTTAGTGACGTCTTCAAAGCTCATCCACAGCTGTTTGACCTTTTGCTTTCATATCTTTTCTCGGCTATTTATAATTTTTATACTTAACAATGTCTCGCAACTAAAGGGACACAGTTAAGACACATTTAAGGTCCGCTTGCTGTTAAAAATGTATCCTCAGATAGAAAGTACATAAACATAAACACCTTACCTTGCACACCCGTGGCCAGTATTACTCTTATGGAGAAGTCACACCCATAGTTTCGAGTTCACAAAAAGTAAAGGGTATTGGTTGTTGAAATCCGAATAAATCGATCACTCTTAAAAACGTATATAGTCTAACTAGCAACATGTTTATTAATATTTTTTTCATAAAATCTTGAAAATAAGAGTAAGAGAGATAAATATTACTCGTAACCTTCAGTTGATAATACTACGTCCACGGCTGTGTAATAATACGTCAACACTGTCAACACTGAATGACAGTTAACGTTAAATTGAAATGTAGTGGATACAACTTCACGTGGCGGCTGGGTAGTGAAGTCAATAGTGCACTCGCCTAACGAGCTGAGGGGCGTGGAATCGAGCCCACGAAAAGCCACTATAAAATGTTGAGAAATTCTTAACGCTAAGAAAGTCCTCCGCTGACCTGGAGAGGGATGGGGGCCGCCAGTGTCTAGCAAGTCCACGAATGTTCAAATGGAAACATTAGAATCCCCTACGACCTCAACATAAAGATTTTTGAGACTTAAAAAAAATAATTTAAAAAAAAATTAAAAATATTTTTTTTTTAAAGTGGGTACAGGGTTGGCCTTAGGCATAAGCAAATTAAACAGCCGCCTAGAGCCTCCGATTAATGAGGGCCTCGCACAGGAATCATAGAAAAAAATTATATTACTTCTAGGGCCAGGGCCACCGAATTCATTCCACCTAGGGCCTGCAATTCCATAAGGCCGGCTCTGATGGTATTTGTTACACCTGATTCAGACAGTAACATTTTTTTAATGTGATCTATATGAGAGCATTATATTGTAAGTGGATTGAGCATTTGCCGGCGAACTGGTCATTAATATCTTATTGGCCTTTCTCTCTTATGGTCGAGTTAATTCAAACAGCTATGAGCTGGCTCATAATTTAATGGCAAGCCGCATTCAGCAGGCATCACTATATAGTGTAAGGAGGTGTATTATCCACCAGCGGTCCCTTTTGTGCGGCCCCGGCTGGGCGGATTAAGACCAAGCGTCTGTTTAAATAAAATTATTGCTAGCAGCTAATATAAGACTGTAACTTGTAAGGCAGGGTGTAATAAGACGGAAAATTAAATAGAAGCCAATTTAATTAATATATAGTTACATTAATCCAACATTTATTAAAATATTTATAATTATTTATTGCAACCTAGAACTTTCCTTTGCGAATTTTTCTCACGACGAAGTTATCTATAAAGTCAGTAAAGCTAAGTGGGCCTACAAGTTCCTTTTCAATGCTCTTTAAGTCTTTTTTTTCTATCCGATCAAATTTCTAACTTCATTTTTTATCCTTACCAACTTTGAAAATGATCACTCTCCGCAGCAGTTTGGTGTCATCATTGAGAGATATACAAAGTGTGATGTGTACTTTTGGAAAGGACTGGGTAAAATTTTGCTCATTCAGAAAAAGCAACAGTTTTTGTTGTTTTTTTTAAAAGGCTATGTGCATTTGTTTTGAGTTTTGCATTGTGCTACTTCCTGTTCATGACCCTGACCCTGGACTCTACAATAACATTTTTGAAGAGCTCTAAAAGTTGGACTAATTCTGAAGGAAAGCAATCTTCGAAACAAAAAGAATATTCTTCCATTAACTAAAATTGGATGGTGCCCGTCATCGGGGTCATTACCAAGCTCATTTAGGTTTGTAGGAAAGCCAAATTTCTCATAGATGTCTTTATATGCGGAGAATCGATGTTGTAAGAATAAAGAAAGTTTGTCATCGTTTACAAAAAATACTTCAGCCTTGAATTTTTGTCTTAGGGAAAATGGGAAATTACTGTTTCGGCCGATAGCCTTTCATCAAAATGACTCTTTATCTGTTTTCATCATATTGAAGAATGTTTTTCTTTTTTTTTTTTACTCTTTCTCCACGGACTTGTCCATGCTTTTTTTTTCATAGGAACCGAATTCAGAATGCCATCTTTTAACAAACTCAGGGAGAGATTTCCACAAATGCATGGCTGAATTCAAAGATAACTCTCGCTCTTGAAAGGTTTCATTCATTTTCTGAAATCTTTCTAAAATTTTGTCAAAATTTTCATATGAAATAGTGACTTCCAGTTTCCTTCCAAAATCCTTCTTCGTCAAGTCGACTTCCACACGGCTGATTTTCGTCATTTGCCAATTTTGCCAGTGCTGCAATATTCTCATGGTATGATTTTTTTTTACAAACCTTAAAGCATAATGTTAATTGGGCTGACCATCTTTGTCAGACAAGGCTGTGTTAGCAGTTATCCTTTCAGGTGTTTTTGAAGTACCTGCCAACGATGAGTAGATGCAAAAAGCTGGTATAAATACTCTGCAGAAGGCAAAACAATCTGGCTACAGTAGGACAACCTTCTGCTGCACTTTTTCTTACCAAATTAAGGGAATGAGCCGTGCACAGCATATAATGAGCAAACTGCACTTCTCACTACGGATAGCCTGGAATTTTTTTTATACTCGCAGCTCATATTTGCAGCACGTTCTTATAACTGTCCATGACAGCCTTGAATTTCAATATCATTTTCTTCAATAAATTAAGAATAATTTGGGCAATTTCTGATCCAGTGTGTGAATACATGAACTGAGTGAATCCTTCAACAGGGCCAGATAGTGTAACATATCGGATGATCAAAGTTAACTGGTCCACATGCTAAATATTTTGCGTGGAATCTATAGATATCGAGAAGTACTTTGCAGATTTTATTTCAGCAACAAAAGCAGTCAATACCTTTTTACCCATCTGTTCAATCAATTATTCACAGATAGTTTAGAAAATATAAGACATGTTTTCACGTCCTTTATTTCCAAGTAACCGGATCTGTTCAGCAAGAAATGTGTCAGACTGAATCAGTAGTTCCATTATTCCAAGGTAGTTACAATTGATCGTTGTGCCTAACAGTTCATTCTTGCCATGGAATGCAAGGTCACGAATACAAAGCATTAGTAAAACGTTTACTATATATCCATAAAAGAACTTTTTGACAGTGTAAGTTTCGTATTCATAATTTTGCTAACTGATAGGTGAAATAAGAAATTCTTTGTTCCTCCTTAGCTAGGCTTTCTTTTCTGCTTAATAGTTTTTAGATAATTTTACAAACGATGACGATTCCTGGTATTTCACATTATGCGACATTTTCTCGTAATAAATAGACGAAATTTTAATAATTTATTTATGATATTTTAAGGGATTCATGCACACAATTGTCCACCTTAATTATACAATATAATAAATTTGGGGACCCTTACATCATTGGAGGCCCCTGGCTTTGGCCTGTTCAGCCCCCATCTTATTCCAGCTTAGGGCCCCGGCGTGCACTGGTAAACCCTTCTGGTCGTTTGTCCAGATGCCCGCAGCCCTGGAGGCATGTGTCTCTAAAATGACGACCATCTGACCCCCTGGTAGTTCTCGGGTGAATGGGTTGGGGCTGAATGGCTCATACTCTGCCTAAAAGTTTGGCCCTGTCTAGCACCCCAACGTGCCCAGTGTTAAACTATTAGCACTATATCCACACGTGCTTGGGTGAAACCTAGAGTGTCCAAAATGACACTGTTGGTCGTTGCCTCCAGAGAGTCTGAGACAGTGGCGGATTTAGCTTTGTGTGCGTGGGGGGGCGAGGAGAATTTCAGGGGGCGCCGAAAATTTTTACTAAAAACAGATTTTTGGGTAAATACTAGGTCTGTTAACAATTAATTTAAATTTAATTGTTAACTTTTGAAAAATTAACGATTAATTAATCGTTAATTTCGATTAAAGCCAAAAAATTTAATTTATGATGTCATAAGTAACACTTATTTAACGTTCTGATAAAAATCTAAATAACACTGGAATGTCTTCTTTATATATCAACTTTTCACCAACTACGCAAAAGTGTGTTGACATTAATTGGTTCAAGTGATGAGCGGGTCTAATTGACAATATAACCAGCAGAACTGAACAATCATTGACATGGAACTGATGTAACTGGTATGCTCAAAACGGTCTTGGCAAGGAATGACATTATCAGATATTGGTGTTCATTAACTTTCCACCATTGTACTGGATTAATGGATTCAAGAACGTTCATCTCCATTTTGTAACGCAGTAATTCATCAGAAGAGCTGTCGTCATTTCTGTCTCTAAGTCAAACGCCATTACTGCCATTAGCTTCATACGCTTTTCATTTGGTTTGATAAGTAGGCAAACTTTATCAACATTTTGAACATTCCCGTCAGTCAATATTTTAAAACCAAAATGTACATGTCATCTTCAGGAAATTCATTATTTATCAGGCGCTATTTTTAAAAATTGTTTATATATACTTTTTTTTTT
>MUZC01004588.1:289057-337923 GCA_002072015.1 Radix auricularia | reverse complement strand
CCAAAAAAAAAAAAAAAAAAACTGATTACTGTACATTACTGTGTACAGAAATTGCTTCGATAGTGACCAAATTCAAAACATGGGGACAACATTGGGTGAAAGTTTTAAGTCCACTCTTAATTCCAGACATCACAGATGCGCCATCGTATGCCTTTCCTCCACAGATTGTGATGTCAATGTTTCGCTTTTGTAATGTGTAGTTCTGTTAGAATCTTCTATGCAAATGCAGGTTTGCAGCATTTCTGTTTACCAAAGTATACAAGCCTATAAATCTTTCCTCAACATTTCTTAATTTTAAAACTGAACGTAAAGTGACATCTGATGAATTTTAGATATATTAATGGTTGAATCAATAATTAAGGAAAAGAAATGTGAAGACTTAACTTTATTATCAATTGCTGCTGATAATTGAGGTGCAAATGATTGAATTAAATGAATTTGCACATCATTACGTAAATAAATTTCATTTTTCTTTTTAAACTTTAGATGACTGTTTAAAGTGGAATCATAGTTGGCTAATAAACTTAACATTTAACGAAAATTTCCAGTATTTCTACAGCTACCAGCAATAAAGCAAGATTGTTCTCTGTATCCTCTGTTTTGCTAAAACAATGTCACGCCTAATATTCCTTTCAATGCTTCTCTATTCTTTTCCACTTAGCGACGCTCCTGACTGACCAAACCAGATATTGCAGTTTTGAAATACGATATTTAGCAAGCCAATATTGTCGTATTGCAGTTTAGTGATTGATTAAAAGTTTTGTGTTTAGCAATCTTTTTTTATGCGCTAGTTATACTTTTTTAGTGTTCATTAAGGGCGTCTCAAGGGGGGCGCCATTTAAGACCGAACAGGTGCGCGGGGGGGGGCGACCCGCCCCCCCTGCCCTATAGCTAAATCCGCCACTGGTCTGAGATGACAGCAGTCAGAAAAATCTTTCTCCTCACTTACAACATTACCCAAAAACATCTCAACAGGAACAGTAGTATTTATTATATATAAAGCAATCAATTCTAAGATACAACACAAAGAAAACTTAAAACAACCCTCAGATAGACATAAGGATAAAAAAAACAACTTTCTTATTCCGTATGCAAGAACAAAAACATACAAGTTTTTATTCTTCCTGTCCGAAATTCGGGCGTGGAATGGGTTGCCTGAAGAAATCAGGAAAACAAACACTTTATCATTATCAAGATTTAAAACTCTATTAAGAATGCAGGACTAAACACAAACCATAGATAAGCGTAGGATGCAATAATCTTCTGTATAGAAGAAGCGTCTGTGATGGATAAGATAAGATACGATCTTTTAAATATGTCTATTCGTATATTATTGTCTCAACAACAGAAAAGACAGCAAGGATTGTTTTATAATTTTGTTTCTGTTTGCAAAGAAAGTCTTTGATGTTAAACAAGTGGTTATATAACCTGTGTATAGAATTAACCATCATATATTTACTATTTTCAAACAATAATTTTATCTTTTGTCCAGATGATGAACAGTACATTTGTACACACTGCGGGGAGATGTTTGACTACCCATTTCCTCTGAGGGCCCATCTTAAGTTCAAATGCACATTCACCACCGAAGACAGGCTCCAGTCAAGAATGCCAGGCCATCACGTGACCAAACTAACCGGCATTGTCCTGTCTAGGGGTAACAAACTGGTCGACGTTGACAGTTACCAGGACACCAAGGACAAAGCCCGCAACATGCTCAGCTACATGACCAACAACAACGCCATGTTCACCATCTCCTCCAAACGGCACGCGGAGGTCGCCATCACAGAAAGTCCGCCTCAAAAAAAATTCTTGGAGAGCCCGAAACCCAGAAAGGACTCAGTCATCACGCACTCCATTGAAGAGCTCAGTAAAAGTCACGTGAGCAAATCTCGCGAGGACCATGACATCGGAACAGAAACATATACAGATGGCATGAGCGCCTTCCGGAAGGTAACCCCCGACCTCAGCTGTTCACCTCTTGCGGGCTCAACAAGTTTTACGCCCATGTCTAAACCTATGTCACCCCCGATAAAAACATCATCCCCCTCCATAGTGGTCTCGAATTCCACCCCGGGCGCCTCGCCGACCAGCGCCCACGGGCTGTCTCTTCACAAAACTCACCCCACAGTCTCACTAGCACAGGGTCCAGCGGCGTCATCCAGGAACGAACCTTGCAGCACCTCCATGCCACCGCCGCCTCGACCACCCGTCAAATCCATGCCAGCTGGGTTGGCTACCGTCAACCACTCGGAGCAGACCAGAGCGCCCATCATGGGGCTGTACATGCCTCGAATTCCCATGATCCCAACTCCGTCGGCTCTGGGAATCCCCGGTGGAAGTCTCATCGGAGCCGGAAGGGGTATTCCCTTACCGCATTCCGCGTTCCCGGATCAGATCCCCCCGGGGCTGCTGGAAATGTGCAGGGCCACCATCCCAAGTGTAGGGCCGTTGACGGAGTCGTTTGCAGCCAATATAAGAAACAGTGAGAGTCTGGCGAAGCACGCACTGTTCGCCGACCGACACATTTCGAGT
Organism: Radix auricularia; assembly: GCA_002072015.1. Lineage (NCBI taxonomy): Eukaryota > Metazoa > Mollusca > Gastropoda > Lymnaeidae > Radix > Radix auricularia. The sequence continues at coordinate 335,388 of MUZC01004588.1, read as the reverse complement.
CTGGGTTTCCTGAAGAGCACCAACCCCATGGTGGAGAAACTCCTGCAGAGCACGAACCCAACACTGTTGTCTTCTCCCATCAACGCGCTGAACTTATCACAGAACTGGTGCGCCAAGTGCAATGCGACGTTTAGAATGACCTCTGACCTTGTATATCACATGAGGTAAGGATAGTTGAGAACGTTAGTCTTTGCTATTGTCGTTCTGATTTTATTGTGGTATTATTTCATTTAAACTAACACTTTTTTAAAAAAAATATTGTTAAGATATATAGAGTACAGTTTACGGCAGTTATATTTTAACAGGCTTTTAAAGTAAGTTGATTCCTAATGAAACTGTACGTACGTCGTGTACGTCGTTCGTGGTTGGACTAAAATTGGGATGGTGGCCGTGCTGCCAACCCTCCTGGAGACGTCCCACTTGTCCCATGTCCCTTCTCTTCCAGAACCTTCCGTGCCAGGATCGGCCTCTTCAGCCATCTGCGCACGCGTAGGCAGAACCAGTCCCAGCAACCCTAGGATGACTAGAGTGGTCTTCGTTGACTCGACTGACGAACACATACACACTTTGTTATGAAACTATTACCATTTCAAAAAGCATGTTTGTGTGTGTATGTATGCTAGTGCAGTTATTTATTTAAGATTTTGTGGCTATAAAATGAGAGAGAAGATCGAGTTCAGCCGGTGTTCTGTGCTTTAATAAATGGGGAGGCATTTTTAAAAAAAAAATATTTGGGGTATTAAGTTCTAGTATAGTAAATTGAATTTCTTCAGCCCCAAACGAACATTACTTCTATGGCTAATCTATTTGACTAAATGAAGCTACGTGCATTACCCCTGGCACAATTGTTTAGGTACAGAATGTGTGTTAGTTCGCTTTGTTTGTCTTCTAGAAGTAACCTGACTTGTAGTTTCCATCGAGGCATGAAGAAACATTATCTTATTTGCTGCACAGCCCCCCCCCCCTCACCCCAAAAAATAATAATAATATTTTACACATTTTTAAAATCAACCAATATATCAAACAATACGTCAAAATTTCGTTAGCAGCCACTCCGGTCCCGGTAACGCGCTTACTTTTAAAACAGTGGCCCATACAAAGACAAAAAGTTCAGCTCGCTCGACTAATATGACGTATAATAAAATATAACTGATCGGTGAGCCCATTGGTTCTTAATATCTTCTTACACTCCATCTAGTTCCAGGACAATTAACAACTCAAAATCGCCCCTACACTACACCACCCACACCCAACAAATGTGTGTACGAATACTTAACGGATGGTTCCTTAAAGAAACGTTACTGAACTTAAAATTCACAAATATTTTTTCTATTTGTTTACTTGCTCAGGTCCCATCACAAACGAGAGTTTGACCCCATGAAGAGGAAGCGAGAGGAGAAGCTCAAGTGTAATATCTGCAATGAGGCTTTCCGCGAACGTCACCATCTAACGCGGCACATGTCGTCACACGCATGACATAAGGACCAGCCTCTAGCATCATCAGACGTCATCTTTGAGGCGCCCATCAGGGATATGCTACTGGCTGCCCCTGCTCTTCCAAATGTGATGGTCCCTTCTCTCCCCACGGCGCATTGGTCCAGTTGGTAAATCTAACATCCAGATGTGACACACACTAGAACTGGACATTTCAAGTATTGGACTTCTTGAATGTCTTACCACAGTGTTTGGGACTCATTCTTTGAATGTCAAAAACACTTGCTCAAATGGCCAGCATCACAATGAATGCTCCCAATTAGCTGGTATAAGTATAAGAGACATGCTCCACGCGCAATAAGAAAGAGAATGATTTTAAAATAAATGAAATATGCATTCATATTTTTAAGCAAAATATTTATATTTTGAGTGTGAAAGTAAACATGTTCAATATGTTTGGTAATTCAGACAATCATGAATTGACACAATCTAATTGGTATCATTATGTTTAAAACTGTTATTTGCGTACCACGACCCACGTACAGTATTTATATTGACAATCAGGTAGTGACTAGTACCTAATTTATTATCAGTATATTTTTAATCAGCCATGCCCTTCTTAGAGTCTAAGTTTGTCAAATGCCAGCATGTTATCATTGAATCAATGTCAGTTGTTACACATTGTTAAGCTGAAAACTGTGAAATACTTATTCATATAAATTACTTGAATTTATAAATAAATAAATTTGCACTTATCTCCCTCCATTTCAATATTTTAATTGCTTAATTAATTTTTTTAAATTTCGCTAATTGTCATGCACTTCAATGTCTTAGGAAATGACTTTCTGCTTAGATTTCTAAAACACATTGTGTCTATGTCAAAGTACTCATCTAACAATGGACAACTTAGACTTGGTGCCCTTAGTCTCCTTTAGGTTTTAGGTAAAGTCTTATGCCATGTAGTAACAATTGAACACTTTTCTCTTCACTATACTTTCAGGTGTGTTAATTGTGTTCATTTATGAATACAGCAAATTAAAGGCATATGAGATTCATATCCTCAGTGGCTTTCAAATTCATATACATTATGAAATATTGGAAAGAGTCTAAAACAAACTCTGCTACATTGTTTATTAAAATCATAACTCAAAGTAATGGAGGTTTCATATTGACAATTTCTATTTCTGTTAGTTTTAGTCATTTTAAATTTATGCCATGGATACGCATCAATGAAGAAATTATTATCATTATAAGTATTTTACTTACTTTCTACTTGTATATTTGTAATTAGTTCTCATACTATATTACTAGTTAAAACCTAGATACTTAACTTAGCTATAATGTTTATAATTAATATGTATATATATATATATATATATATAAATATGCAAACTGTATCCTAAAAAAATTCTAGTCAGTAAAACTAGACAGAAAACAAAGTCATTATAATTATACAACAATTTATTTGTTTCTAAAGGATAATACAATTTATGCAACAACAAAAAGATTTTGATGCCTTGCCTTTGTCTTTCATTTCTAATTTCTGTAAGTTGTGTAATAATTAGGGCTGCGGAAATTATTTATTAAAATTATTTTAATCGATAAAATAGCGATTAAAACTATGGAAAATCTTCCCTATGATAAGAAAGATTTATCAATAAATAATCAATTATTAATAATAAAAAATAGTTGCTTTTTTAAGCACAAACTTCTCCATTAAAACAAAAAAGATTTTTGAAGTGTAAACTTTAAAATAAGCTGTTTTATAAGGAAAATTATATCAACAATTAAAAATTAAACATTATTTTTACTTAATTGACAATAACAAAATTCAAATTCATTGAAATTATATTGAACTACTTATATCTATATCAACAAATCTGAATTGCCTGTTTTTGTTACTTACCTTTAAATTTTCAGTTTTATGACGTCATACATCTTATTTTTTGCTTTACTTTAATCAAAAATATCAATTAATTATTCGGTAATTTTTCAAAAGTTAACGATAAATTTTAAATTAATCAATAACAGCCCTAGTAATAATATTAACAAACTATGATATTTAATTATCAATATGATAAAAAAAAAGATTATTGAGAAATTAATATCCAGACTTTGATAATAAATAACTAGTGAAATAGCTAATGGCCTGTAGTGCCATAGATGATAAAAGCAAATGGGCTGTAGTGCCATAGATGATAAAAGCAAATGGGCTGTAGTGCCATAGATGATGGTGGGTGAAATAGCTAATGGCCTGTAGTGCCATAGATATGGTGGGTGAAATAGCTAATGGACTGTAGTGTCATAGATGATAATAGCTAATGAGCTGTAGTGCCATAGATGATAACAGCAAGTGGCTCATGTGTATTAACAGGCGGGTGGCCCACATGTAGTAACAGGTGGGTGGTTTTTATGTATTAACAGGCAGATGGCCCACATGTATTAACAGGTGGGTGGCCCACATGTATAAACTGGCAGATGGCCCACATGTATTAACAGGTGGTGGCCCACATGTATTAACGGCTGGGTGGCCCACATGTATTAACAGACAGGTGGCCCACATATATTAACGGCTGGGTGGCCCACATGTATTAACAGACAGGTGGCCCACATGTATTAACAGGCAGGTGGCTCATGTGTATTAACAGGCGGGTGGCCCACATGTAATAACAGGCAGCTTGCCCACATGTAATAACAGGGGGTGGCCCACATGTATTAACAGGCGGGTGGCCCACATGTATTAACGGATGGGTGGCCCACATGTATTAACAGGCAGGTGGCTCACATGTATTAACAGGCAGGTGGCTCACATGTATTAACAGGCAGGTGGCTCACATGTATTAACAGGCGGGTGGCTCACATGTATTAACAGGCAGGTGGCCCACATGTATTAACAGGCAGGTGGCTCACATGTATTAACGCCTTGATATGATTAAAATTTATAACAGTTAAAATACATCCCGCATATCAGAGTTTAAATAAAAATTCATAACATATCAAGATTTTAGTTATGAAGTAGTGTGGAAAATAATTGTATGGTCAATGGTCATCACATAACAAACCATGAGGAACTGTACTAAAGGATTGCATCATTAAGATGACTGAGAACCACAGAGGGAGATAGAAAAAATTCTCTTTTATTTTTTTATTTTTTTAAAAATTTAATTGTTTGAACCAATTTGACTTTCAAATGAAATAAAATGTCAAACTTTCACTTAATTTTTATGCTGAAAACAATTAATATATTTAAAATGCAATACAATCTACACCAAGATTACTTGGCAGTTCTTACTTCAAATGTTAAATACAAGAAAACATATCTAGGCATTAACATTAACATGTTCAATGTACCAGTCTTTTTTTATGTCATAAATGATACACATCAAGTGTACATACAATACCGAGTTTGGAAATTTTAATTTGTACCAAGGGACTTGTTACAAGAACTTTCAGTTTTTATAGTACCACAGATAAAAGAAGTTACGGTTTACTAAGAACTTTAATAGAACCACTCATGCAAACAAATAAATTCATTTCAAAATTTGTAAACATTCATGAGCTACTAAATCTCCACAATAGTGTTCACAAAAATAGTTGTTGAAGTTCGTAATTGTTGCTAGTCTACAAATTCATGTTACAGTAAAATTACAGAACCTGGTTTGCTCATGTCAATCATACTCAAAGAAATAACTAGCTATAGTTGTTACATCACATTTTTTTAAAAAAGTGAATCATCCTTTCCAAACATAGCAATTATGTTAATATTACAATATTAACAATGATGTTTAATATGTAATAAACATTACAAAACATTTGTAATGACTGAATGACAACTATATCTATGTAAGTATTTAATTTTTTAAACATTGCTAAATTAAAGTCTAAACTGGCCAACACACTGGTATGGTGCTTTGTTTACTTTTAATGAACTTTGAATAGTTTACTCTACTAAAAAGGCAAGACTAGACATAAACCATTGATAAGTGTAGGAAGCAATAATCTTCTGTATAGAAGCAGCGCCTATAACAGATAAGATAAGATATTTTTTTAATTACTATTTTAACATTGAAGACTTTATATTGCTCCTGTTCCTTCTAATTGTCAAGTCACAGTAAAAAAAGTTGTCCATTAACATTTCACCATCCAAATTTGAACTTAATAAAAATACAAAAAACTTAAGAAACTGAAACAATTTGTGCTTAATTTGGTTACTGTAGTAGCTTTTCAAGTCATCAACATGTTCAACTCAAGATATTAAGTAATCTAAGTAATCTGCCACATGTCCCTTATCTGATCAGTTTCTTGGACAAAGAATCCCTAAAAAATTGGAAAACCTTCTGTGATGCTTCTCTAGCCAGATCCAGCCCTGCCTTGTACTGGGTTTGACTAAATTTTCCTGATGTCACAATAGAAACAATATTGAGGTCTACACTGTCAAACACAAAAGTAATGGAAGCACAACTTTTCTCCTCATCTTTTTTAGAAGGGTCTAACTTGATTAGTCCATCATCTGTCACAGAGACAGCAACTGCAGCAACCATGAAACTCATGTTTACAGCAGCATCTAACAATGCTAAACAGGCCGCGTTTATGCAGCAAGCCAGATTCGAACCTAAATCCTCCATCTCTTGAAGGATGATCGTGATGGCGGATCGTGGATGGAGATTTGTGATGATGGCTGCTTCAAAAATACTTTTCATAATTTGCTCACGTTTCCTGTCAGCCGGCCGCGGCAGTCCCACTTTAGGCTTGTACACAAGCTCAACAGTTGCTCTGTCTATAAGTTCACGGACGACTCTAACTTCAGCTGGGCCATAAACCACGGCCAGGGAACTAGTATCCCCTTGCGACAAGCTTACAGAGCCATCCTGGCGTGTTAGACATCCTAGTTCAGAAGTTAGACATCTCAGTGTGTGACATGGTTCAACATTTTGCTCTTTTTCAAGGTCTGGAAAATAAGAAATTGATGCTCAATGGATTATTTAGTTTTCATTGAAAATATTAAACAAAATGAGGGGTAGGACTGCAATCAGGCTTATACAAAATTCAATGGAAAAGACGTAAACAAGGTATGGGTTAGCCTGACCGGACGTAACAAAACAGCGAACGTTTCGGCAAAGAGCCTTTATCACTGACTTTTTCTTTGGATACTTCGGATTCCACTGCAGCTAAGTTCCTTCATTTCTCATTTTTTATTTTTATTTTCGTTTTGTTTGTGTCTTGTATGTTCGTTGATAAAGGCTCTTTGCCGAAACGTTCGCTGTTTTGTTACGTCCGGTCAGGCTAACCCATACCTTGTTTACGTCTTTTCCATTGAATTTTGAAAATATTAGTAGACCTATTGAATCATTATTTTACTGAAGTATTCATCAAATGTTATGAAGTTAAACGATGATATAATTATGACCAAGAATAGAAACCATGAAACCAATGTAGGAAGTGGGTTGCCTGGGACACTTTTGTTTTAAAATATAGAGCTATTGTGACAAATTATGTTTCATGATTGGACCTGACAGACCCGCACAATACTAGTCATGTCAGGGTGGTGATAATCCCCAGCTTTGCCACTGCAGGTGAATACATTTAATGTATTCATTTATCTTATCTATGTAAGATTAGCCTAAGACAAATTAAATTGATACAGTGAAAATAACATATGTGGTATTTCTGGTTTTCACAAAAAATATTTTTATTCAAATTTAATAATTTAACATGCTTAACAATCCAAAAATACAAAATTCTAGTTATGTCTCATAAAACATGTATAATGTAAGGGGCCGTCCATAAATGACGTCACGCACCTAGGGGGGGGGGTCTTACTTTTGTGACGATGCGTGACGTGGGGGACGGAGGGGGGTTGAAGAAATGTGACGTCACATCGAAAGGGTAACTTTAAATAAAACTTCCGCTGAAATATTTGGTCACTTAAAATTTATTTAATGACTTTTTTATTCAGTGCTTCTCAAAGTGCCGGTAATTAGGCCATCATACGCCGGTTGGCGTAAGTTATCAAGACATAAAAATTAAATATAATTATAATTTTTAAGTTTGAGAACTTACAAGAGAACATACGAAATTGTTACCCTGCGTCGTTTGATGTTGACATCAAAGCGTTTGTGATCTAGCCGCATCGTTTAGTTCAATCGCAGAAGGAGTCTGCGAACTTTTTTTTTGTCGGTTATCCCCCCCTGAAACTGCATATGGTGAGTTTAACAAGCAGGACAAGTGTCTAAAAAAAGATCTGAATAGGATTATATGTAGATATTTTAAATCAAAACGACACGGAATATCTATTTGGGGGGAATCTATTTGATACAATAATAAAAGTTTTAAGTTTGATATATTTTTCGATTGGTTTTTGGTCAAACGCCTCTGGCCATTCTAAATATAATGATAAATGTGTCCATTTAAAATTAGTCAGAAGTATTCATTATCTTTATTGAAAGCATCCGATTCTTGACATCGCAATTCGAGAGGAGCACAAAACAACTTTCTTCTGAACACAGTTTTTAAGGCATTAATTTTAAATATGACAGAAAGGATACTTGATACAGTCAGATTAGGATTATTGTCACTTGTGTCAATGTAAATGAAAGTAGGGTGGATTTAGGTGTCTTCGTATAGTACATAAATAAGAAATCTACATAGATGAAAAATTTAACTAATGCATTTTCTTGAAGGAACCGTTCAATAGGGGGCATATTTTCCAAGCGTAAACGCACACATGACGTATTTTAATATATATAGTGGAGTGGATGTTATATGTCCCAAATGAGACTGGATTACTCCTAAGAATTCTCTTTTGACCCCAGATGAGGTAATTTACCCCTGTTCGCCAACCTCTTTTATACGGGATGCCCATCAGTCAATTGAGGGATTTTAAAAAAATACATTTTTAAAATAACTTTTTTTTTATAAACAAAGAAGTTAGCAGAAATGATTTATAGTCAATAATTTGTAGGCCTATGCATTAAAATAAAATATAATCTAAGAATGTGAAAACATTTTTTTTTATATTATTTTTTTTTTGAAGGCCGGTTAGACGGTTTTTAAAAAACGGACCGGTCCAATAGGATACCTCAATATTAAAATTATAAAATTTTATGTTAACATTACTAAAACCCAAAAGTAGCGGATTCCAGCAAATTTTCTATGCCCACAATGATTCAGCATTACCCCCAAGAGTTCCCTTTTTACCCCAAATGAGATAATTTATTGCTGTTTACCGACCCTTTGGTTAAACAGACCGATAGCGGTAGTCATGTATTTTTCAATAGTTTATAAATTCCGTAAGAGAATGCAACAATTTAAACACGCCTCCTCGTCCATTGGTGACATTATATTTACAACTGTTGTGTGACGTACGTGAAATACTAATGAAAAACGAATTGAAAAAACAAACAAACAAACAAACTTGTGAGCTTCGGAGTAAAAAGTTATGATAATGTCATAGTATTTTTTCAGTCCTCAACTTGCAAGAATTACTGCATTTTGCGATGCACAAGATGGCACCCTACTTTCATGCACAAATGTGGGGTTCGTACAGTATTGACCATTTTCCTCTTCCAACGCATACCTAATAATTTTTAGAAAAAATGATATAGAAATGTGATATCATTGTGATAATTTTAGATTAAATGCCTTTGATGCGCATATATTGAACTGTCATTAGAAGATCGAAGTCAATTTGAGGAATTGTCTTGTATCTATATATTCTAAGTCTATTAACAATGCAATGATCCTACTAATATTAATAGTTACATTCGCGAGCTTAATCGCGAAGGTTAATCACATCAAATGGTTTTTGACATTACCGCTGCATTGTTCGTTAGCTGCCTTGCTATGCCTTGGCAACTAAACAATTTTTTTTTTAAAAATGTAATATATAATACAAGCCGAATTCATACTTAATCTTATAGGGCTTTAAGCTGTGTAGGGGTTCATTTTGCTATCAGATCAGTACAGCGAAAATCATGTCACAACGGGAAAAGAATGGAATTGTTCCCTGGTGAAATGGAAAAATTCTTGCCGGTCGTCTGATACGAAAAAGTTTGAGAATCACTGGCTTACAATTTATTTAATGTCTTTTACATAGCTTCACGCGTGTTACAATATTACAATGTAGACCTGCACTAAATAAACACTTAAATGACAAAAAAGTGATTTGAAACATACTTATTTTCAAATAGAAAATTAAGTGTATTTTTTTTAAATGGNGTCAAAGTTTTGTGACGTACTTTTGGAGGGGGGGTCTACAATTTTGTGACAACGCGTGACGTAGGGGGGAGGGGGTAAAAAATCGGCCAAAATCGTGTGACATCATTTATGGACGGCCCCTAATGCGCACCGATCGTAAATATATTCTAAAGTTTTGAATGTGTAAACTATAAGAATAGAAACACACTGAATATAGACTCATAGTTGTAGTAAACTTAAAATGTAATAATTGTGCTGAGAAGGCTTCAAACAACACAGTTTTTCTGGATTTTTAAAAAAATCTTGTTGTATCTAGTTGCTGTGGTGCGAAAAGTTCTGTCACAAACAAGATTTTCTGGGGTTTTTTTTTATCTGGTTGGTATCTAGTTGCTGTGGTGCGAAGAAGTTCTGTCAAATGCTAGTTACTGGTTACTGCTCAATGCTTTGATTTTGTCTTGTGCTGCGTAAAAAGATTCACAGCAGGGGTTGAGGAAAATGGATTTAGGTCAGCAACTAACTTTCCTAAGTTGAGAGCATTTCACTTCTGGCACCAATTCAAGAATAAATAATAATTTACTAACTTTAGTAGAACTAAACAATTAGAAAATAACGGCTCTCTTAAACTTTTAAGATTTAGACCAAGCCAAAATTATTTTCAGTCCTTGTTTTAGTCAAGATTTTTTTTTTTTTAACTTTCAACTACTTTTTATATTATTTATTCCAAAAGTTTAATTTCATTAATTGTTTGCAAGCTGGATTTTGAACACAGAAGAACCCCATGTGGCTTGTGAGATACTGTTTGGCCAGTGTTGATATATATATACAAATGTCCAGATGAGGGCATCTTTCTGTCATAGACTGTTAGTTACATAAGAAGCTTTCAATAAATGATTTCACACTATTTAAAACCAGTTTTAGTCTTCATCATTACACCTGAAATCATCTTAAAAAATTAATAAAATGAAATACCATATGGCCCTTGTCACATACACATAAGGCCAATGGTCACAATACATGTATATATAATATTAGTAACATACAAAATACAGTAAGACCCCGCTTAACACGGGGGATACGTTTTATCAAAATAGATACTTTGACATTGAGATACATTAAATTGTCTGATTTTTGCACAGAGATGAATTAAGTTTATTCAGTTCTTAAAAAATGTCAGACAAGAAAGCCAGAACAGCAAGCCATAAGCTATCATTCAAATGATCATCAAGCTTTGATTTTTTTCTCCAAGAACTCTCTCAAAGCATCAAGTAATTCAGTCTGCTGAACGAACACTTTCCCCTTGATAACCAGGCTTTTTGGCCTTGCAACTTGTATAGCCACCATAAATTATGCTCTTATAGCGTTTTCATTGACTTTGGTTGCTTGTCATAAGCAGAACTTCTGACTATGAAGTGAATGTTTTAGCACAGAAAGTATTCCAATGGTTTCTCCAAGCATATATTAAGACAAGTTTTCAGGTGTCTTCAGAGTTTTGCAGGTTTCATCGCGTCATTTGCAAGAATTTGTGAGCACACTGTGGTCTGGGTTGATCATTTGCTATGATGCATATAAACACACACACATATTGTGAGGATGAGTCTTGAGTATTCATCATTTTTGTTCTACTCCTTATGTTCGGTTGTTTTCTTTATTAGAGATTTATCCATGTGTTCAATTAATATAACTGATTTATTACTTTAATAATTGTCATATTAATTTAAGGCTAATTTACTAATCGTTCTCAAAAAAATTATCTTTGAATGTTAATATAACAATTACATGTATTACTATAGTCTTCTAGAATCTAGTGTGAATTATGCAATAGCTAAAAGTATACATAGACTCAAAACACATGTTCCTCAATGCTATTCTCTCACCAATGAGTGATCAAAAATAAATCAATATGAATATTCATAAAAGTGACAAGATGTATAAGTTTTCTTGTTCTTTATTTAAAAGGCACATCTGTGCAGTGAGATGGTTCTCAAAAATTACGGGAAAATAGGACTGGACAGTAAAACTTTTTTTTAACGGTTAACATGTCCTCAAAAACAAACTGACTTGACAACATTTGATAACATTTCGTTTTAATACTTTGAATAAAGAAATTTTAAAATTGAATATTAATCATTAATTATGGTTTATTTCTTTGTTTAGATGATTTTTTTAAAATACCAAAATTTTTTAATCAATTCTTTCTTTCTTTTAATTCGTTTTTTTGACAGTAGCACATAAGGCCAAGGAGTGAACACTAGCGACACTAGCGTCAGTATTTAACAGGCGCTTGGATGTCAAATCAGACAATGCGGACGCGGGGAGAAATTTGTTGCATTCTCATTCTCTTGTTGGTTCACAAAATATAGTAAAAATATGGGAAAATTGCCTTAGAAATTAATAAGACTACAAATTAGCACTGTAGTAGCTAAAATACAACATATAATTCACAGTCACAGTGACAGTCACTGTGATTGTGAGACTGTAAGTCACGCTCAAGACACTACTCATGACTACTCACACTGTCAGATTCACCTGAATCTTGGAACCTGTCTCCACGCGATAAACGAGTGATTACTGTGGTCGGTAAACACGAAGATAGTCGACCGTGACGTCATTACCAGCGGCCATCTTGTTGCTATGGCACGTGACTTTTAAAAAAGGCATAGTATAATATAGTTCTGCATTTTTATAAGGATGTGGCTAGCGCTACGACAATTTTGTCGTAGCAGCAGACGACCCGGTCGGATGTTGCTAGCGTTACGACATGTCGTAGCGCTAGTCAGGAAACTAGTGCTACGACATATGCAACTTCTGCTACGACTAGTTTTAGTCACTCTTTGCAGCAAACACCTGGAAAGAATTAAATCTTAACAAACTCTTATATTGTATACGCATATATATTATAATACGACATTATTTGTGTGTGTATTAATTCTAAAATCTAAATTTATTTAAATAAATTATTTAAATAGATTTAATATTGGTCTACCGATTATAAATATATCAGCCGATTTTGCTATACTATAACTATAGTCTATAGTATACTTGTGTAAGTGATGCTGATGCATTAAAATTTAGTATACCGTAAAGCCAAAGCCTAAAGCCGTAAATGAAAATCCTCAAGCAACTGATTCGCGCACAATCGCAAGAATGTAGGCCTAAAATAGTTCGTTTCGTGTGGAATAATAAAATGTGCTGTGTGCAGACTTGTCACAGGAAACCATTCCATTCATCCTTCTACCTCATTTTCACTCTATTACCAATACTATTACTATTGAGGGGGGGGGGGCAGGTAATAACAACAGCACAGGACTCCTCGTTTACTCGCCTTTTTTTCCCATTACTTCGTGCTGCTGTTTGTGTCCGTTTTCTCAGCCCCCCCCCTCACTTTGCACTATTTATGACGAGCAAGTCTGCGAGCATGATGCGCTATGCCTCCTTCGTCTGACAATGGCTTTAAATCCCGCTTCCCCCGCTTGCGTTCAGTACTATTTCGCGATGCCTTCAATTCAGAGAATTTTTCAAAAAAATATCTTCCAATTAATTAAATAACAGTGATGGTTTATAGTCATTTGTTAAACTCACGCCTCACCTTTTGGTTGGTGATGCCGACTGAGTGTCAACTCGCGAATCAAAAGAAAAAAAAAATTAATAGTATTTAGTATTAGTATTAGCATAATTAAATAGAGCTTTAGTCGTAACTGTAAGTAAGCACATATTTAGTATTAGTATTAGCATAATTAAATAGAGCTTTAGTCGTAACTGTAAGTAAGCACATATCACAAGCATATGTGGATTGGCTAGTGTTACGACTAGTCTAAAAATCTAAATATTTTTATTTTAACAGATTTATTCAACGTATCTGCTTTTCAGAATAATAACAAAAATTATCAGCATACACATTATGATATTTTTTTTTTTAAATAATGAAATTTAAAAAAAAAAAAAAAAACATGACGGCAGCGGGATTTTCGATCCCGCTATCTATAGTGTCGTATCATTTTCGCAGCAACCGGACTATCACTTGATCTAGCGAAGCTGCTGAGAAAGTGTAATTTTTTAAATTTATAACTGTTTTTCATTTAATGGCTCAATCTAGGTTTTTTTTTTAAACCTTTAAAATTCATTAATAAGCTTATCTAGTGGTCATAATATTTCATTATGAGAACAATAGTTTAGTAATTAAGTATTAGTAATAGCATGGCATAATTGAAATACAGAAAATTGTTTACGACATGTCGTAACGGCAGACAACCCGCGCGGATGTTGCTGGCATTACGACATGTCGTAGCACCAGTCATATCCACGCGGGTTGTCTGCCGTTACTTTGTAGTAGCAGTAGACACTCCGTTTTTATAATGTTTAGAATATATGAGGGCTAAAACCTATATCTCCGACCGCAGCGTCGCGTCTCTTCCGGTTACTATGAAAGGATAGTTGCTTCCCTTGAATCTTACCTCCCCTTGCGGTAAAACGTAAATAAGTCTTTTTTCATAATTGCATTTGTATTATTGCGCGCAGCGCGCTTTCGGTAAATAAATTAAAACAAAAAGAGGAGGGGCATGAGGGGAGAGATTTTAATTTAATATTTAAGGCCTAATTTAATATTTAATTAGAATTTATATGTACATTAATATTTATTAATAACGATGGGATGAAGGAGAGGGGGGGGGGTCTCCTGTTCATTTTTTCCCAAGTGTAAATGAGTATAATCTAAGAACTATTTCCTGTGCTCATTTAGAAGTGACGTGAGTGCTGCTAATTACCCTGCCACGCCGTATGGGTGCGCTTAAATCAGTAGGTAGACATTTTTTTTTTCAGCGGAAAATTGAAGATTTTAGGATTTGGGTTAGGTATAGCTTTAGAATTTCGGAAAATTTAAGATTTTAGGGTTTAGGTTAGGTATAGCTTTAGAATTTCGGAAGATTTTAGGGTTTAGGTTAGGTATAGCTTTAGAATTTCGGAAGATTTTAGGGTTTGGGTTAGTTATAGCGATAGAATTTTATTGTGGCAGTAGTCAACTAATTTGTTGCTATTCCGATGCCTGATCGGTGAGTACCCATTGTTTTCTTCATTTTTACAACTATTTTGCTTTTATGAAAAACGCTAAAAAATACCCCTTATAATATTAGAATGTCCCCCAATCCTTCGGCCATCTTGTTGCTATGGCACGTCACCGCCGGAAAAGTTGTGCGAGCCCCGTGATTTTTTTTTGTTTAATTTGCCGGTAGCTAAAAAACTGCGCAATTTTAGAATCCCTGATTCCCCTACCCCTCTAAATTCACGGGGCTCGCACTACTTTTCCGGCGGTGACGTGCGATAGCAACAAGATGGCCGCCGATAAGGTCGGCCCGGTCGGAGATATAGGTTTTTACCTATATGAGTATGAGGGGAGGTTGGGGTGGGCCCTCCCCGCCTCCCCTCCCGTTGTTTATTAATTTTGGTTAAAACCTATATCTCCGACCGGGCCGACCTTATCGGCGGCCATCCAAACCCTAAAATCTTCAATTTTCAGAAATCCTAAAGCCTAAAGCTATACCTAACCCAAACCCTAAAAATCATCAATTTTTCGAAATTCTAAAGCTAAACCTAACCCAAACCCTAAAAAATCGGAAGAGACGCGACGCTCCGGTCGGAGATATAGGTTTTAGCCTTAATTTTTTTTATTTTCAGAATAACCCCTCCCCTGTTATTTTTTTAAATTAATTTTTAATTAAATTCACTAGTTTCCCCCGCAAGGAGAGGTAATAAATAAGTAAGAAAACAAACATGATTTCAAAATTCAAATTCAAATGACGGAATTCTCGTTCCAAGCAACCGGTAGCGTCGTGACGTCACGGTCGACATTATTCGCTTCAGCCCTGTGGTCTATTAATTATTGTGAATCAGAATATTGTAACTAGCTAAAGGATTATACTAAGAAGAATTTAATTATATTTAATGTAATCGAAAGCATACCTTCCTTCTTGACAACAATAAAAGACGCCATGCCTTTTTTCTTGTAAAAAAGCAAAACAGAAGGGAAAATACTCTGTACAATTTTTATTTCTGCCAGAAAATACATTTCGAGCTATAAAAATAAAATATATATTCAATTATTTATGTTGATATATTGATTGGCACAACTTTAATTCGCATGGTTAAAAAAATAATAAAATATTTGAAAACAGGAGTATTCTTTTTTATTTTACTGTTGCATTTAACTAGGTCTACATGTATAATATATAAATATGAACCATAGCTCAATAAAAACAAAAATCTGGACAAAGTTCTTGAAAACGAAAGTGCAATTGATGAAGTATTAATAAGTTAACATACAAATAAAAGTAAACGTAAAAGTATATATTAACACTGTTAGTTAAGTCCCTAACTCGCGCTTCAAAGAATACATTTCTTTTTCAATACTTTTTAATTCCTGGTTTCAGATATAATAAAATGCAAGAGCCATCTCAATCAATTTTTAAAAAAGTCTAATCTTTGTAATCTTTTCTTGATGCCTGTGCCTGTGCCTGTACTGTACGGTCACTGTACCGTACCGGTACCACTGTACTCTGTACTGACTGTACACTGTACTGTTCTGATGTACTGAAATGAACAGTTCTCAATTTCAATGTTCGGGTAACGATTTAAGTTGTTTGCTTGATTTTAAAACAGAAATGTTATAAAAATGGGAAATGGTATTTAAAATAGACATAACCTAGTTTAGTCCTATGTCTATAGTCTATACTATGTTTTATTAATGAAACATAAGAATAAGTAAGACTGATCACTGATACTGATTACGGCACTAACGGACTTCCAACATCCCTTACTGATACTGATTTATGATTTAGCCAATGTAGGATATTCTTAACTTAATCTTAACATAAACTGTAATTTTCCTTAGGACTAGGGCTGCGGAAATTATCGATAAATTTCTCGATTAATCAGTAAAAATTTTATCTATTAAAATTATTTTGATAGATAAAATAGCGATTAAAATTAAGGTACATACTTTAAATACCTGTATCGATTTATTAATAAATAATTAATAATATTTTGCTTTTTTACGTACAAATATCTCCATTTTTAAAAAGATTTTTAAAGTGTAAACTTTAAAAATAGCTATGTTATATGGAATGTGATATAAAAAATTAAACATTGTTTTTAATTTACTAACAATAGCAAAATTTAAATTCATTGACATTATATTGAACTACTATATATAATACAAAACATGTAATTGCCTGTTTTTGTTACTTCCCTTGAAATTTTCAGTTTAATGACATCATACATCTTATTTTTAGCTTCAATCAAAATTAACAATTAAATTTAAATTAAACGATAACAGCCCTACCTATGGCTATTGCCATTGCATTTCATTATTTTACTTTACAGTGATTCAGTGCCATTCATCATTCATATGACATTTCAAGACAGACATGACGGGAGTAAGGTTACCAACAGAGGATGCAAACCAGTTGCTTGACTACATTATTCAAATAGAAGGAGTTGCCGAAGAAATTTTAACTGATCGCAGGGAAATTATTAACTTAGATAGACAGAGAAACAAAACCAGAGAAGCAATGAGGTATGAGTAATGATGGATTTTAAGAAATTAATTTGGGGTTAAAAATTGTTTATAAACTTTATAAACTAATCCCTCTTTTAATTGTAAATGAAATAAAATAATGTACATCAGTATTATCAGTATACCTATTTTAAATGCATTATAGCTCCTTTGCATATAAATATATTATTTTATTGTTAGGATGTTTCAGAGATTATTTTGCTTAGGCTAAAGGATAAATGCAGTGGAAACAATAATTACTGTTCTTTTAAATTAATCATAACTCTTAAAGGGTCCACTCAATAAAAGTTTATAAAAGTTGAATGTTGCTTTGGATTTTTTGCAGAGCAATACAAAAGGATACATCTACTAATAAGACTTGGCTATGTGCTGGAAAAATGTTTTTGAAGGTAGAAAAGTCAAAAGCAATCAAAATGTTGTCAAAAGGTAAAATGTAAATATGATTTATTCATTACCACCACAATAAAAAAATTATCAGTTTACTGTGAAGTCCATGTAGTATTATCCATCACATATATTCGTCATTTCATTAAATGTTGATTGTTGGTATAAAATATTGATATCAAAGAAGTTAATTCCATTGGCACATTGGTGTTATTTAAAACATTCAGGTTTTTTTTTATCTTCCTTATGGTAGCATATTTAAATTTCAGATTTTGATGAACTAGAAAAGGAAATAAATAATGTACGTTCAACACTGAAGCCAAAAGTAAGTAAATTACGTGACCTTGAAAATAAGGATGATCTAAAGGGCTTTAATCTATGTCCACTTTCAGCAGCTGAATTGAAATCTGTTGAGAGTTTGCTATGATAATTATGATCTGTTGAAGAATATTTATGATAATTTGAAAATGCTTTTAATGTTTCAAAATAATGTTGAATTATTGGAAATATAAAATAATTTTTATGTATTTAATGTTTCATAATTTTTTGTAATTATAAATCATAATTGTTTAATATTTATAAATTGAAAGGTAAAATTTGGATGAAAATATCTGAAAGTAATTTTTTTAAATAGTATGAATGAAAAGCCATGTTCATCTTGGTAATAAGTTAAAATCATTTTGGTTAATATCTTTTTAAAATGTATTATTAATTTGTCTATTATCACCATATTTGTAACTTTTTTTGCAATTTTTTAAAATCTACATTTAGAATAAAGTTATGCACAAAATTTGACTTCTTTTAGTGACTAACTTTAAGCATACTTACACATTTAAAATAATTTCTAATTTAAATTTACGATAGACTTGTTGTGTCTAAAGTAAAAAGCAGACATGATATATTTGCGTGACGATGACAATGTAAAATATATTCCGTTTTATTTGGCCATCATGCCCCCAATGTGCTGTCGTCATTTGGAGGGGGGGGGGTCATATTAAATATTGGATGTAATCATTTTATACAGTTATAAACAGGTGGACCAAATATTGTTAGGGCCACATTACTAAAGAAATTTAGAAACTCTGATCAAATATTGAATACAAAAATGGAAATCAAGTTAGGTTTTATTTAAAAACTAAAACAGCGATATATTCAAGAAAGTTATTTTATAAGCAACAAAGTTTAATGTGAATTTTAATAGCTAAAGAGGAATTGGTTGCAGTTGTGATAAAAGAACTAAGATTTGCTGTGTCCCAGAAAATATATTTGATACTGAAATGGAAAACATGCTGACTATAATCAATATTTTTGTCATGTTAAAAAAAGAATAAATTATTTGTAATAACAGCCATTTTTCTGCTTTAAACGTTTCAGGCAATCAAATGAGATTTTAGCAATCACTACAAATAAAACTATTCCTGACTGTTAAATATTTTAAAAGTTTGCTTTGAGTAGCAAGATTAAGTCTAATTTTCACCTGAGGACAGCTAGACTTTGTGAAATTCTCATAACAATAACTCACTCATGGCTCTCTTGAGTCAGTTATTTTATACCTATGAGGCCCAGCTATATAGATGGATATAATATGTTTTTAATATGTTACCACAGACTATTAACATTTATTTCATCTGATGAGATTGCAGACAAAATGCACTTCAATTTCAAACATCTTTCCAGACTTTACATACTTTTTAAAAAATATACATAAAAATTATACAGACGCACCCATGGAGTTATATCTATTGAAGAGATTTCTGAGCTGAGGGTCATCTATTATTTAAGTATGTGATGAGGGTGCTATGGATGGATGTGTTGATCTCAAAATTAGTTGTATGTTGAATGTAGCCCCAATGGATGCTTGTGGGTAGCGGAGAACTTGGTAAAGTGAATGGTTACGCTGGGGACAAAATGTGAAAACTTCCTAACCTCTAAAAATGTTTATCAATTCATGACACTTTAATTGTACTAATTATGCTGACAAATGATAATTAACCAGAACCCTACAAACACTGCTGCTTTATCCACCTGTCTTCAATCTCTGGAAACTCTCCCCTTTAAAAAGTTTAGAACAAGAGATTTACATCATTTTTTCCGAATAAAAATTTATTTTTAAACTCAATAATTTTTAAAACTTATCATCAACACTCCCCAAACTTTTTCTTTGTAGCTAGTGGTACAGACAATGCGGTGGACTTACTTTAGATATGTTCTGTTTCTTTATTAACTAACATTTACATATCACAGATTAGCCCGGTAAAACATTTCATCCTGGAATGGTCCAATAATGAACAAAGGTCATGATTGGCTTCAATTCTTCAACTTCAAGAATCTGGCAAATTTTTTCAACTACACATCTCTATTATAATTCATGTGAAATGGCGTCAAAAGCCCTGAGCTTAGAACTATTAAAGGTCTTATCAAGAAATTTGTCCTAGCAGCTTCCTCCGGGGACCTCCTAGGGGTGTTTGAGAGGGTCCCCTGGGCTCCCAGGAACACTGATGTACCTTCCACAAAATTTTATTCACAAAGGAGTGGCATGATGCCCTATTTCAACTTGCTACATTCTCGGAACCACCCCGGCTCAGTATACAAGTCTATTGGTCAAACACCATCGCTAGAAAGGGTATTCATCAAAGTGGGTAGCTTTAAGGTGTCACCCTGCATGTCAGAATTTTTCCTCGTAGCTGACGTCTGCAGAGTTCTTCGCGGTACTTATCAGATGTTCCGCACTGGCATGCCAGGCCCTAAACAGTAACTTTTACTGTTAGCTAACAAGAGTGACGAACCGGTCACTTAAGATAACCAGACACTTAACGAAAACTTTTGTTTTCATCATCTAAGATTTTCACCACAATCTGAACATTGACTAAAATAATGTATTACATTACAATTGATTATTAACACCAAACCATTTGGACTTTAGAGTTGCCCGCCAGGGTATTCTTGGTTTCAGATTACACTCTGCACATTTCCTCACGTAGAGGCCAACCCTTTTCAGAACACATACCTCTATTAAAATTAAACTATTAGCATAGGATTTTCAGAATTCACTGGCCGGACAATATCAGCAACCGGGAACTGTGGCAGCAGACAAAACAGAAGCCCATTGAGGAAGAGATTCTTCAGAAGCGGTGGAGGTGGATTAGTCATACACGTCACATTCGAAAATATGAGTGGCTGAAAGTAGATCAGGTGACGAAGGTAAGGGATAGTCCAGAATTTATCGGTAGGTGCCAGTTGAGAGTTAGTGTAGGCGCGAGAAGGACAGATGATTGTGTTGAGTTCTGATTGACAATTTTCACCTTGTTAAATTGTACATAAGAAGCTGCATTAAATTTATTTGTGATTATTGAGGACTTCAGTCTTATTATTGTGAGTAGGATATTGTTGTTAAATAATGCCTATAAGAGAAAACGAAGGTCAAACCAAACCAAGTTACAATACACTAAGAAACCCTGCTTCTAATACAACAAAGCAGGCCCTTAAATGGAACCCAAAGGGTAAGTGGAAAAGAGGCCGTCCAAGAAACACTTTGCGCCGAGAATTGGAGGCAGACATCAAGAGAATTGGCCATGAATGTAAGATCCTAGAGAAGCAGGACCAGGATAGTGATGCCTGGAGGTCTCTCGTACACAGCCTATGCCCTTGGAGGAATCTCAGACCCAAACGATGATCAGTGGATGCCCCTCATGGATGAGATGCTCAACAACTGCTCGCATAAATGATTGCTGTATATTTTGAGCTCACTACATGCTTGGCACCTGAGATAGTGATAGTCGATATTATAAGTAGAAGGCAATGAATGGTACAAAAAGTGATGCTCTTTAAGGATACTAATTTTGATAAATTTGTGGGAAATGGATGTCGGTGGCCATTAAATAAAATTAATTTGAACTGGACAATGAGAGATTTCCCATTTTCTAAAAATGTGGTTTTACTACTCGGACACACAGCATATACTTAAACCTGTTATGACTATGTAATATGAATTGAGTTCGTTGTTAAAACTTCAATAACAAATATTTTTTAATCTGTTTTTTTTTAAATCATTAAAAAATCTTATCTTACCTGTTACAGAATGTCTTTCTATACAAATGAATATTGTGTTGTACTTCAACACTTTAATTTTAATTATCTATTTTTTTGTCATTTTGTGTTTAAATCTGCACTCTTATTAGAGTTGAAATGTTGATAAAGTGTTGGATTTCCTGGTTTCTTCAGGCAACCCAAACCACACCCGAATTCCTGACGGGAAGAACAAGAATTTTTATGTTTATTCTTGCATTCAGATTTTTTTTAATGTGTTTTTATCCTTATGTCTATCTGAGTCTGAGGGTTGTATTAACTTAAAATCTTAAACTTAATCTTTGTGTTATAGTATTTCTAAATTAGAATTAAATGCTTTATGTAGGTACTTTGACAGAAAATTTAAATGTAGTCAAATAGACTTAAGTAACATATCATTTTAAAGGGCTTGCTAAGACCTTTTCAGCAACACTTGATTTGTCTTTCTATCTGTTATAGAAGTGGAGTTATGATTTATTTATTTTTTTCAATTTTTTTTTTTGCCCCTTATTTAACCTATATAATTTATTCCAAAACTTGTGACCCAAACTTCAAAATTTTGTACACTTTCCCTCACAACTTATTTAATTTGAGAGATATGGGTATCAAATTTTCAGGAAACATTTACAATCAAATGTACAAAACAGTGAATAAGAAATGTTTAAAGGAAATGAAGATTTTGAATTTTTGAATAAACATATATATGAATAGATTCAATATGATATATGACGCCCTTCATGTTTAATACCTAATTAACTCTTGGTTCTTCTATCCTCTAATGTTTCAATGTTTAATTATTTAGCTAATGGTGTTATTCTTGTAAGTTTTGAATATTCTTAATAAAATATTTTATTCAACCTTTTACTTTTGTGGATTGAGCTATACTAACATTTTACTTTTTACATTAAATTAATTCTTGTCGGGTATTTCGGACATTTTCGTGTGATGTCGTTAAGATTGTGTTTTCCGGGTTTTGTGTTTACAATCACCATGGCAGTTTCAGCTAGTCTACCTCAAACTCATAACTTGTTTACTTTTTTTCAATTGTCAATAGGCTAAATATAAACCGCAAGCTCTGTTGGCGTCAACTTGTTCAAATATTGCAACATAGCTTATCGATTGGCAATTTTATAGAATCTATATTATAAAACTTAATTTTAGATGTTACAGCCTTCAATATAATTGTCAATGAGTCAATGTCAATATTCAATGCCTTCAATTTAACAACGATAAAACATACTTTACTAAAGTTTAGTCACTTTACAGACCTATTGAGCCTATTGCCTAGTACTGGTAGTAGTATAATTACTTAATTACTATTGCTATTACTAGTTATTTCTAGTATTAGTATTACCGACTAGCCTGCTGACTGCTGATTATTGATTGATTGACCTCACTCACTCTAATTGACTACTTGGTATGGAATTTTAATAATACAAGTTACATTAATAATATTAATAGTTAATTATATTAGACTTTGATTTTGATGCTTTTGACATAGACAGTTAGTTGAGTTAGACTAGTCTTGTAATATACAAAATAAGCTGTTACTGTAAGGATACGACTAAATGGCAAAGTAAAAATAGTGAAGTGTAAATTGTAAAGTAAAGTAAAAGTAAAGAAATAAGAAAGAGTATTAGTAGAAACTAATACTAATAGTCTATTAAATAATAAAATAATTGGGCAACACACGGCACAGGGAGTCCTCGGGTTACACCAATTCCAACTTTTTCTTATTTGTGGCTATAAATATAAATATGAACGCCGCCCCTTAAAAAATATAAAAAATAATATAACGCGTCATTCCGTCTTTTTTAATTAATATTTACTCTAATTCATATGGTAAGGAATTGTTTTCTCTTTTTTAAATACTTTTTTATGTCATTAGCTGTTTAAAGTTTAATTTTTTATACCATTGTAAGTACAGTACTTGACAGTATATATTAATTTTATTTATGTTTGGACTTACACTGAAAATTCGGTTACAGCCTTTTTAAGAATGGTTAAACGTCATAACACGCGGACCCCTTACATATAGCTATTGGCAATAGCATGTAAATTTAGATAAATAAGTAAGACTAGAAACAGAGATAAATTTTAGATGTTTAGATCTTAGATGTTTATTTTGTATTATTTATTTTATTAAAATTATTACATTTATTGGTTTCCATTTTTAAACTTAGTACTATGTACTGTGTTACATTTGTGAAATCTACTAATCTGTGTAATCTATTAAGTTATCATAGACAATATATTTATAGTCTAGAAATTGGTATATATATATTCAGTTTTAAAAATCTTAGGGTTTTCTGAAAATAAATATAATTGTAATAATTTGTAAATATTGAATTGTTCATTAATTTAATCTATCAGATTATTAGCAGGCCAAAGAAAAAACGCCATCAGCCACAGAGTCATGTATTATCAGGTGAGCTCATTAAACATATTAGTTAACCTTTTATTTCTGTTTTTTTTTTTTTAATTCATTTGTATGTAACATTTACTATAAATTTATTTTACACTGTTATCTACAAAACTACTCAACAATATATGTTCAGTTGTGTTTTAAAAAAATTAAGTAAAAAAAAACATAAGGCCTTTACACTTTACTTATTTTTACTTTTAGTTTAATATCCCTCATTCCTAATAATAATTTTTATTTACAACAAAAATTACTAAATTTATCCACTTTCGATTTAGCTGATTATCCTAAACAAATCACCAATGAGACCTTGCTTACTAAACAAAATAATTTGATTATTAAATGTCATTGACATGAATAGAGTTAAATAAGCGTTATGTTGAAAGTTAACAGATCATGTGAAACACAATTAAAAGGTTTGATAGATGAACTGTCAAAAGGCTTCTAATAATGATCAAATAGATAGCATATTACTAGACTTCTCATTCTCAAAATTCAAAATCATTAGACAAAGTTCACAGCTTTAGTTTACTCAAAAAATTTAACTTCTTTTGAATCTCAGGACCTTTACATCACTGGTTCCAAAACTTCCTTTTGGGTAGGGAGCAAGCTGTAATACTTAATTGATCTAAATCTGCACCAATAACAGTTAACTCAGGAGTTCCACGAGGAACTGTGCTAAGACCCTTACTCTTTTTAATTTTTATAAATAATTTACCCAATAACATCTCAACAGGAACAAAAGTTAGGTTACTTGCTGAAGATTTTAATCCATAGAACAATTAAATCAGAACAAAATAGCAAAATTTTACAAAAAGATTTGAATGAATTGATTAAATGGGAAGCTAACTGGAGTATGTCTTTCCACCCAGAAAAGTGTCAACTGTTTAGAGTAACAAAAAAAAGAAACAAATACATGTACATTTAAAATATTTCATTCATGAAAAAGAAATAACCCAAACTAAAGATGCAAAATAGTTATAAATAATAATAAATGAGAAACTATCATGGAATCCCCAGGTCAATGAAGTTGTTTTTAAAAATTCAAACAAAACCTTAGGCTTTATAAAAATAAACTTTTACATATGTAATAGAGATATAAAACTAAAATGCTACCTCACTTTGGTGAGATATTAGAATATGCATCTTCTGTATGGGACCCATCCACCCAGGAAAATATTAATAAATCAGAACAAATTCATAAAAGAGCTGCAATATTTATTACTGGAGAATATTCAAAACTGACAAGAGTAACACTTTTAGTTAAATCATTAAACCTTGAAACGCTAGAGGATAGAAGAACCAAGAGTAAATAATAACCTATACATAAAGCTATTAATTCTAATTTAGAAATACAACACAAAGATAACTTAATACAACCTTTAGATAGATATGAGCATAAAAATACCTGTCTTATTCTGTATCCAAGAACAAACACATACAAATTCGTATTCCTCCTGTCTGGAATTCAGGCGTGGCATGGGTTGCCTGAAGAAACCAGAAAAACCAACACTTAATCAACATTTAAAACTCTAAAAAGAATGCAGGACTAGACACTAACCATAGATAAGCGTAGAACACAATAATCTTCTGTATAGAAGGAGCTTCTCTAACAGATAAGATACGCGAATATTTTGTCTTATCTGGCTGTAATTCATTCTTTCTTGTATCAAATATACCACAGATTCTCTCTTTAACCAGGATTCCACTAAACCACGCATTTTTCTAAAGGTCACTTGTACCTTATATGAAAACTAAGCTTTTATTTAGCTATATACATTGCATTTTTCAATACTACCTTGTTATGGAGGATCTTATAAACAATATAGTAGCTCAAGTCACTCACTCACTCATTGTATCCGTAACGTTATGACGATGTCATTGTTTGAGCTTATATTTTAATACAAGGTGTGCATCAGGAGGTGTTCAAAATACTTAAAAATTAAATATTACTTTTGAAAGAGTACAACAGTCCATAGCAGTTATAAAGGCGTGTGATGTTTCTTGCCGTAAAATAATGTTAAATGATGTCATTGTTTTAGCTTATATTTTAAATTTGGACAAGGAAATGTAAAAATATGATTTGAGGATTTATAATTATATAATACTTTGTGTAGATTTCAGGAAGTTTAATATTTCATATTTATCAAAGATGAATAAGTTACCTTGGCCTTTGAAAGAAAGTGGGGGCCCTACAACCCCTAGTTAAAATACATTTTCAATGTCTTTTCAGTCAAACTACCCTCCTTATCACCCAGGAGATTCATCCTACCCCCCACAGTACCCAAACTCAGGACCGCCCCCACCACCCATGGCAATGCATGCATACACTTCCTACAATGTCAATCAGTATCAAGGTGTGTATTTTGTTAACATAGTATATAATTGTATTTAATTATAAAAGCTAGAGAAGACAACAAAGGCCTATGGCATGGAAATCAATGCAGAGAAGACCAAGGTCATGGCAAACAGTAAATTCATAAGTGAAGTTCGGATAAACTAGCAAAAACTCGAGGAGGTCCCTACCTTTAAATATCTAGGGGCTATAATATCCAATGAAGGCTCAAAGCCAGAAATTCTTGCCAGAATGGCCCAAACAACTGCAGCATTAAGCAAACTTAAACACATCTGGCAAAGCAAGGAGCTCTCCCTGAGATCAAAGATTCGACTAATGCGCTCTTTGCAGTAAGAAGAATTATATATATATGTGTTGTTTAGATACATTGTTCATGTCTTGACAGCAATCATAGCTAAGGAAGAAATTTGTCTAAATTTTTCTTTTGAATTATATTTATTTATAATTGTGACAGTTCCATCAGCTGGCTTCAGCTATTACCAGCCACCTGGTACTGTCCCAGGATATAACACAGTCCCAGTGGTTCAACAACTTCATCAGCAATCAGTGCAGATGCCTCAGCAGGTAAACACAATCTTATGAAAAACTATTAGAAATTATAAACAAAGAAATATGTGTGTGGGTTTGAAAAATAGAAGTCAGTCTCAGATTGAGAGATTTACTTTACCAGCATTTGTTATTTGTGATATTAAACTTGGGCATTTAAATTTGCTACACATAAAAAAAATTAAGTATCTCAGATAACGAATTAAATGTTTTAATCTTTTCAACTAGTCACTTTACAATTTATTAAAGCTTTTATTGATGTGGTATTAAACTTGTTATATGGTTTATTTGTATTAAATAAGTAATGATTTTTGTAATAGTACAACGTAGCAACCAACTTCTCGTAGCTGTATTCCAAATGGTCATTCTCTATGTGCTAACCTCAAGGGAGTGCAAATATTTCTGCAAATTATGAACATATGATTTTGAAATGTATGTCAAAAGAAATTATAGTACAGTAGGATACTAGTTTCTGTCATCTGGTGCCGTGTATGTGGTCCCTGGTATGTGCCTCTGGGGTAGTGAAGACTGTCTCATTTGTATGTCCCTGGTATGTGCCTCTGGGGTAGTGAAGACTGTCTCATCTCTATGTCCCTGGTATGTGCCTCTAGGGTAGTGAAGACTGTTCATCTCCATTGGGTTGTGCAAAAGTGTACCCAGCAGAAAAACATTTTAAATGTTGTTTTCAGTCATCATACTTTGATGGGCATGAGCGCTCTGCTGGCGCACCGATGGTCATAAGTTTGAATTTCCTTGAAGGCAGGGATTTATCCCTGAGTCCACCCAGCTCCGAGTGGGTACCTAACACTAGTTAGGGAAATAAATGTGGCTGGGTGTTGTGTAGAAGCCATGGCCTGTGAATACGGTGTCTCAGGGCAAAAGATCGGCATGTTCTGTGGATGCAATAATCTTGTGTATAGAAGGAGCATCTGTGGAGATAAGACAAGTGCGTATCATATGCTCCGTTTTTGAGATATTGTCATTTTTTAATGTTTACGCTGAGAGAATCATCACTGTTAGTGAAATACCCCTTTAAAGACCTCACTATTAATTGGTTCCAAATGTTAACACTTATTTTTATTGGTATCATTTTATCAAAGACTCCTCAGGTGATGGACATGCCAACATCCACTTATTTGAAAAGTATGGATGCCCATTTATACCAGTATCAATTGCAGCAGCAGTTGGAACTAATGGCGGTTGGTATTTTTAAATTAGAAAAACATTGCCTGGTTTTTAAAAAATTGGATTGAATAAATACCAAGTTAAATTAGAATAAATGTGAATCATAAATATTTCAGTTTTTAAAATTTATTTTAATTATAAAATTCAGTTATATATAAAATTTGTTGAATTTATATTTCATATAGATATTTTTATTTTCCAAATCAGAAAATGGAAGCAATGATCAGAAAAGGCCAGGTAAGTTAAAAAATGATGTTCATATTTCATTTTTTATAAATATTCTGAAGCATACTTTTAAACCTTCATAGAATCTTTAGAAATGCTTCTTAGCTGTGTTAATATGGAAATCAGACCATAGAAATTATATTAGTAATACATAGGTGTCTACCGATATGCATTTTTGCAGATACCGATATTACTGATATTTTTTTGGCCAATAGGAGTATTTGTTAGGACAAAAACCAGTGGTCATATTTGATGACATCATTCTTAAATTTATGACTGGTAATTATTTATTGTTTGGCTACTGGTTTAAGTTTAAATAAGACAAACGTAAATCAAGAAACAAATTGTGCAACTTCATTTGATTTATAAGTGTGTGTGTTGATTACACAGGACCAGCCAACTGTAGCTTCTATAGTTGCTATTAGCTTATTACCTGGATTTAATGTTTTGTTGTGTTAAGGCAGAGTACCAGAGCTGATAGGTGAGTGACCGTGACATCAAGCATTATACATGTCCTCACTGTTAATGAAGTTTGACTAGTGAACAATTTTTTTTAAAATTTCGTAAGCCTTAGTTGCCGAAGCAAAGTACAAGAAATAACACATAGTGGTCATGTCATTCAACATGTCAATAGCGGTCAAGAGGAAAGATACTATAGTTTATCGGTCCTCAAAATCAATTTTGGTCTATCGTAAGTTTTCCAGCTAAACACATACACATCAAAGACATTCACCTTAAAATTACCACATACCACATCAATATAAAATTTCAATAAAAAAATTTTTTATCGCGTGCATCGGAATAGAAGCACAGCACATAATTGCTGAACAAAAGTGGGCAATAACATCACATGTTCTTTGATATCGCCATGAGACGGCGCGAGGCAAAAATTTGATACATTCTCTTGTTGGTTCTCAAAATATTAAGGAAAGAAGGGACCGGGCACTAAACAGTCTTTTTTTTTAACTGTTAACAGGTCCTCCAAACAAACTTACATGACAATATCTGAGAATGTGCTGTTTTAATACTTTTAATACATAAAAATTAAACACTGAAAATTAATCATTACAGTTTCCTGTGTACCGCTTCATTTGAAATTTTTTAAAAAAACATTTTAATGCGCTGTTTTGACGGGATTGCGGCAGAGATCTGAACACTAACTAGCGTGGGTACATCTCACGCTCCTTGATGTCAAATTTGATGAAGTGCAGCAAAAAATTTATCTATTCTCTTGTTGGGTAAAATATGGACTGACGGTTAACCGGTCCTTAAAAAGGAGCGGTCTAAACAACCTTAATGTCAATGACAATGATATTGTTTTTTTATTGTTTTTTGGGGGATGGGGAAGTGGGTGTCGAAATGTCACTTATTATGAAATATGGGGGATGTCAATATTGGTACCTATAGATGTTACTGGTATTGCAGATATCGGTAGACCCCTTGTAATACTTATTGTTTCTTACAAACATAACTCATAGTCTATTAATTTATCATAATCATTTGTTAATAATCTAATTCTCATCCAAATACAAATTTCATTTTTTTTAAAAAGAATATAGTTATATTTGGACAAGTTTAGATGTAATAAATACTTGATTATATTATTTTGTTATAAGAATAATAATTTTATGATTTTCATAGAATATAAGTGAGAAGAAACCGGAAGAAATTTTATCAAAGTCTGAAGCAGCACCAGAACCAGCTCAGCCTTCAAGTGCTCCTGTAAGTAATGTATTTTTCTGTGCTAAACTTTCTACACTGTGGAAAAATATTCAACTTTTCCTAGCTTATTTACACGCAATTTAAAATGTAGGTCTTACTGTATTGGTAACTGTATCCCGAGCTATGGCAGTATTACTATCTCTTAAATTTACTTGAACTCTTGATTATAAACAGAGGCTATCTGAAGAAGAAATAAAACAGACTTTGAAAGAAGAAATGAAGCGTGTCTTTGTAGCTGAGCTGATGCGCCGGCAGAAGGTTTCAGGAACATTTGACATGACTGAAGGAACAGTGAAGCCTTTCAAGAGATACGACAATGGGGATCCAGTTGCCGAATGGTATCTTAAGAACAGAGGGCAGAATGTGACTGGCAAACCTTGGGATCCAGAATGTGATTGTGAATACCTAAGGGCTGCCATGAAGGGATTAGGTATGACTGATACTTATATAGATAAGTTGATCAAGTTCAATTGTTAAACACATAAAATATGAATGAGTAGAAACTACATTGAAGTTTTTTATTAGAAGTTAATGTCCATGTTTTTTTTTATTGCAACATTATAACATTTGCATTTTTATTGGAATAGTGATAATTGAAATTTTCTCCCTCTTAATTCTTACAATCATAGGCACAAATGATGATGCTCTTATTCATGTGGTCTCTACCAGATGTAACCAACAACGACAGGAACTCAAAGATATGTTTAAAACTCTTTATGGACGGGTAGGTGTTTTTGATAATTACTGACATTAAACAATAGTTGTACGTCTAGGTCCTTTTGATAATTACTGACGTTAAACAATAGTTGTACAGGTAGGTCCTTTTGATAATTACTGACATTAAACAATAGTTGTACGTTTAGGTCATTTTGATAATTACTGACATTAAACAATAGTTGTATGTTTAGGTCCTTTTGATAATTACTGACATTAAACAATAGTTGTACAGGTAGGTTCTCTTGGTAATCACTGACACTGACATTAAACAATAGTTGTACATGTAGGTCCTTTTGATAGTTTTTTTACTGTTGTTAAACAACAGTTGTAATCTACTGACAAATTAGAG
Organism: Radix auricularia; assembly: GCA_002072015.1. NCBI lineage: Eukaryota > Metazoa > Mollusca > Gastropoda > Lymnaeidae > Radix > Radix auricularia. The sequence goes on along the minus strand of MUZC01004588.1, from coordinate 304,223 downwards.
ATTAAAAAAACAAAACTTGATAAATGAAATTATGGAAACCAAAATATAAGTACAGAATTGAAAGATGAACAACTGAATTAAATTCTATCTGCAGGATCTCATCAATGACATTAAGAGTGAGCTCAGTGGAGACTACAAGGAGTTGGTTATGGCATTGTTTGTCTCCCCAGCTGAGTATGATGCTTGGTGCATTAAAGAAGCTATTTATGTAAGGAAAATTTTGTAAATAACAATTAAACAATTTTAATAGAGATATCACTCTTTCGTGAGTTATGTTTAGTAAATGAAAATCAGCAAGAATTGTACATATTTTTTTAGATAGATTCTGAATTGGTTACCAGAGCTTGACAAATCCAGTCTTTATTCCAGATAGGTCTTATCTTATAATCCAAACCAGGTTATTTATAATTTCTTCCAGCCTAATCAAATTACAGCTGCAGTACCACTGATCATAATTCAAACAGTGGCCCATGTTTAGTTTTAGAACAGATCTCAGGCTTTTGTACTAAACAAAAGATCCTGGCTGTGAGGGATGACAAATGTAATGTTGTGAACAAGTTCTTGCTTTGATCTTAAATTCATTTACATCTCTCTCTCTGGGCTCAAGGCTTCTTGTGCCCAAATGTGTGTACCTTGACATGCTAAGCTATTCCAAGAATCTTGTGCCCAAATGTGTGTACATTGACATGCTAAGCTATTCCAAGAAGCTTGTGCCCGAATGTGTGTACCTTGACATGCTAAGCTATTCCAAGAATCTTGTGCCCAAATGTGTGTACCTTAACATGCTAAGCTATTCCAAGAATCTTGTGCCCGAATGTGTGTACCTTGACATGCTAAGCTTTTCCAAGAATCTTGTGCCCAATGTGTGTACCTTGACATGCTAAGCTATTCCAAGAAGCTTGTGCCCGAATGTGTGTACCTTGACATGCTAAGCTATTCCAAGAATCTTGTGCCCAAATGTATGTACCTTGACATTCTAAGCTATTCCAAGAATCTTGTGCCCGAATGTGTGTACCTTGACATGCTAAGCTATTCCAAGAATGAAAACTTCCACAATCAGAGAAAGTGATCACAGTGTTTGGCACATCTTGATCAGTTAGGGGGCCATCCATATATTATGTATGCAAAACAATCGTATTTTTTGTAGCCCCCCCCCCATTGCACCCGGTACATTTTCGGGACCCCTCCCATGCATACCTTCAAATTCGCTACCCCACCCCCACCCCCCACAGGTTGAAAAATTAATTTTAAGCCAGAGTCAAAGGATCTTGGTTTTACTTTTTGGAGAAGTCCATAAATGAAGTCATGCTCATAGGGGTTGGGGGATGTCACGAATTTGTGACGATGTGTAAAGAGGGTGAAGGGGGTGTTTAAGAAAAATGACGTCACATCAAAATGCGCAACTTTAATTATAAGTTATCTTCTTCTTCGTTCTCAATATTGAATATTGAGTTTTGCGTGCCACGAGTTTTGCGCCAATTGGCCCGTGGTCTCCGACTTCAGCCTGCTGTATTTTCTGGAAATGCTTCCATAGCCTTTGGTCAGCCAAGACCATCTGCAAGGCAGCAGTTGTTTTTTTTGGCAAGTGTTGCAGCGTTCACATGCCACGGCTGAGGGTTCCACGCATTATCTTAAAATATTTGATTGCTTCAATTTATTTAATGACGTCTTTGATGGCTTCACACGTGTTATGATATTAGAGTGCTGCCTTACACTAAATACATATTTAAATTTAAATGATAATAAAGTTATTTGCGATTGCTAATTTTCAATAAGAAATGACAGCTTTTAGGTAGGGTGGGAGGTCAAAGCTTTTTGATGTCATATTGGAAGGGGGTTCTAAGTTTTGTGTGACAAAGTGTGACAAGGGATTGGGGTAAAAATAGGCAAAAATCGCTGACATATTTATGGGCGGCCCCTATAATAATTTTTTTTTTATCATAGTGTTTTTCATGAAATTATTGAAGAAATACAATAGAACATTCAAATTTTATTGTTTTCAACCCTGCATGAAGGTGCTGTCCATACATGATGTCACGTGCCTGGGGGTGGTGGCGGAGAAGGGTCACACATTTATGACGATGTAAGACAAGGGGGATGGGCTGTGTTTAACTCTTAAAGTCGCAAAGCGTCGTAATGCGTCTCTTCCTGCTATCCCTAAAGCGTCGTAATGCGTCCCTAGATACAAATCTCGTTAGAAATGAGATCTCGGAAAGTAAAAACTCTTCAATGCTTAAAAAACGATGTATTCGACTTCCGGCACCGTTGCCGGCACTAGTGTTATCGCTCGATTCGTGATGTTTTTTGGTAGTTTTAACAGGTTTTTTTTTCTCTAAGATACGTTTTCATTATACTTTATTACTAAAATAATAGTACTAAACTACAGGTAAATATTGTTTCAAACTTAGTACGGTCTTTTGGATGCGTAAAATAACCATTCTTAGCCTTAAAAATGAAGTCAGTATGACAATAATATTATAAATGGATTTTACGCAAATTTTTTAATTTCATAACCGGTTGATCGTAATACGGGAAATCCTTACGGGACTGAGGCGGAAGTTTATTGAAATCCTTCTGGGGCTTTAAGAGTTAAGAAATCAAAATGTTCTTCTTTAAATAAAAGTTCCACTTGATTGCTTACAATTTATTTAGTTACAATTTCAATGGCTTCACACATGTTACAATTTTATAGTGCATACTTAAAAACATACTTACACTAAATACATATTTCAATGACAAAAATGTATTTTGAAACGTGGTAATTTTAAATAAGCTTTTTTTGGGGGGTGGGGGGGACAATCAAAGCTTTATGACATCATATTGGAGAGGGGAGTCTAAGTTTTGTGACGAGGGGGAAGGGGGGTAAAAATTGGCCAAAATCGTGTGATGTCATTCATGGATGGCCAAAAAACGTATAAATATAACAATATAAGCAGTGAAATCGTCATCCCGTTATGTTTATCTAACCGTTGAGACACGTTGGACAAAAGAGAAACTTCTACTAATTTCAAGAAATGGAAATATAAATCAGACAGATATATTTTAGCAATGTGTGAACATTTGGTCTGAATCAAATATTAATTACTTTTAATTAATAAAAAGTTCAGAATTTCGTTTGCATTAAATTATAAAACATTATTGAATTATTGCATATCAGTCTTGACTCAGTCAGTCACGGATGTTGTTTGCAGTCTGAGCCGTTTACGTTACTATGCTTAGAGTATTATGCAAATTAAATCTGTTGTGCATATGTATGCATTCAGTGGAGACCCCCCATCCTGTATTCATCCATATTCAAATTGCCATTTTTCTAATACCTCCCCAAACCCCTGCTTGCGTACGTAATATATGAATGGCCCCTAGATGGTTAAGAATATGCTGCACTCTTATTCACTCATGATCATTTGAATCTTATTTTGAGCCTGTGATTAACAACATGCATCATTATAATTCCCATATTTCACGCCACATTTTTCACTAAAGCAACCTTTTCTTATGAATTTTTTTTCTTACTGGTAATGATTTGTAGTGCCACCTTGATTAGTTCCTAAAAATGCCTAAAAGTTTGAGAAGTTTTGTTGTCCTCTGCTTTACAAAATATATGTCAACCTCCTAGACCCATTAAAAAAACCTTGAAATTACATCTTTTATTAGAAGTAGTAATTGTGATTGCTTCACTATCGGGCCTGTTTCTACTATCAGTTTGTATATTAATTAGCATTTATCCCTCATAAAAAATGCCTTTCTGAGAAAAAAATAAATATTTGTCAAAAATGGTGCTGATCTTATTTTTAATAACTTATAATCTGTTTATTCAAGTAGATAGTAACCATGCAATTAGTGATGCTTATGAATGTTTAGATACTGTACCGCAACCCTTCTGAGATTTTGTTAGTATATTATTTTGTGGATCATGTCAGTCATGGTATAGGTATTCAATTTGGGAATTCGCCACTAATATATTAATATTGATATTTTTAAAAATATTTCATCTTTGATTATAGCACAATGATTCATCCAAATGATATCCAAATTATTAAATTTTTTTTGGATTATAATTCTTCAAATCCATCCATTCTTTCATCCACCAAACCCACACTTATCCAGGTATATTCAGATACTGTTATTGTACATGGAACCTGATTATATTTGGTTATCACATCAATTTGGGAGAAGCTTAAATTTATTTTTGTTAATCTTTTAGAAATAAATATACAAAGCTCTATTCGGTGACTGTTTACCCGCATGTTTTTTAAAGGGTTTGGGCACAGATGAACAGGCCCTGGTGGAGATATTAATGACAAGAACTAATGACCAAATCAAAGAAATTAGAGCTGCTTATCCTAAAGGTCAGATTATTCTTTTTTTTTTAATCAACTGTTTTGCATTGTCAGACCAACATTTTCAGAGATATCCAATGGGCAACACAGTTTAGCAGAGGGTGCACAGGTGTAGATAATGTTGTGACTTGTACAAAGGGGACTGTCTCTTATCTGAAAACTGCTCCATAAGGAAGGCAAAATGGAAGTGGGAGCACAAATATGATATGTACATGGAGATCATTTACATTCTTATCTACCCTCAATACAGTGGGTGGCATACGTGAAAAAAATATGCTTGATTTCATTGTCAGCAAAGAGTATGTCACAGTTTGTTAGGAAGGCTTTAAGATTGTGAGGATGATATTGTGAGATTGTGACGCTCCTTCTATACAGAAGATTATTGCGCTGAAAATGATGATGCAAAATATATGTTAAAGATGTTAGCTGTGGTTTCATTATCATTATAGGCTTTAATTTTTGTTGGCCTTTAAGATTGGCTATTCCTGTTGGTTCCATTTTTTAAGATTTAATAAAGGATAATAAGTTTTTATGGGTATCTTTAGAAATCCCATTGTTTATATATTCATTTTGGAGGTTTCAACAAAGTTTTTTGCGTTAAGTGTTTAGTCTTTAACTTTAAATATTTTTAGTGTATCCTTTTTAAATTGGTAGCCTTAAATTTTTTAAAGTAAGTTCTCTTTTTCTTAGCATAGTTTGTTTAATTTAGAATTGAACCAGCATTTGAACTTTATTTTCATGTTAGTTTTGTTGGAACACTCTCATCCATTATTGATTTTAGATTTGTTTTTATATACTTACAAATTTCATCTTCTGGGCTCACTTTGGAAAATTAGTTGGACATTGGCTGCTGTTTGCTGTCATACTCATAAATTGAGGGTGAGACCACTAGATCAGAAAATTGGAGAAGGATCTGGCTAGATTTAGGGGGTTTCTTTTCAAGAAAAATGTGTACAGCTTGGAAGCCATCAGTATGAGAGATAAAAAAAATAGTGTCTGCATACAGCAAGCAGAAAGAGATGCTTATTTCCAGACAGTATTATTATGAATCTCAAAGCATGTTTGTTTGTTGTGTTCATTATTTTGATTTTCCAATAACTTTAAAATTATTTTTATATTTTAAGCCTTGTATTTGGTGTCTGCTAAAATCTGTTAATTATATGTTACAATCAGTTGTTCACAAGAACCGCGTTGCCAAAGATTCTCAGTTTGAAAAAGACATCAGAGATGACACAAGTGGAGATTTCAAACGACTCCTTATTTCAGCTTCAATGGTTGGTAAATTCAAACTGAGCTCTTTATCAATAATATTCATACATTTTTTTAGTGCTTTAATTTTAACTTAAAAGGTGAATATATTTATGCACTTGGTTGAAACAAATTAATTTAACAGTACGATTGTGGTGTTTATGTTTACCTATGTATTGTATCTCAATACAATGTGATCAGATCCTTTCATGTTGCCATTATAAACTCTGATTGATAGGGTAAGCGTTATGAAATTCCACCTGACAAACTGGAGAAGGCAGTACAAGAGATAATTAACCCTCAGGATGGCAAACCAACTGGTTAGTTTATGAAATTAATTTATCAAAGCTGGGACTTTTGTGCTTGGTTTTATATAAAGATGTCATTGACATTTGAAAAGTTACATCTTTTGGGATGATTCCTACAAGCGTTTTACAAATATAATTAATTTCATCTTGGGAATTCACATTACAGCATTGAAATTGAATTTATTTTAAACACTAAATAATTTCATAATTTTTTTTAGTTTTACAAAATTTAATGAAGTTATAATGTACATAATGTGCCGAGAAATGTTTCCATTGGTATGAATTTGACAATTTAATTTGCTAATTAAACTATTTAGATTCTTTAAATTTTTTTTAAAAATTAATTTAATTTTAGGGATGTTAACGATTAATTTAAACTTAATCATTAACTTTTGAAAAATTAACGATTAATTAATTGTTACTTTTGATTAAATCCAAAAATGATAATTAGTAACACTTATTAAATGTTCTTGTTGAAAATACATTCACACTGGAATGTCTCCTTTATGTCTTCTTTTGACCAAATTTGCAAAAAGACAAGTGTGTTGACATTATTTGGTTCCAGTGATGAGGGGGTCAAATTGAACAATCATTCACATGGAAGTGAGGTAACTGGTATGCACAAAATGGTCTTGGCAAGGATTGACATTAGCTGATATCTTTGTTCATTAAGTTTCCACCATTGTAGGGGGTCAATGGATTCAGAAACTTTCATCTCCACTTGGTAACGGAGTAATTCATCAGAAGAGCTGTCGTCATTTTCTGTCTTCGAGTCAGACTCCATTACTGCTATTAGCGCAATACGCTTTTTATTTGGTTTGATAAGTAGGCAAAGTGTTAGAACCATGGTAGACAAACTTTATCAACATTTTGAACATTCCCGTCAGTCAATAGTTTAATCAAAAATATTCAAGTAATTGTCAGGAATTGTATTATTTATCGCCGCTTTTTTAATGATTTTTTTTTACCTTTTGACTTCCAATAATTTGTAAGTGATTGGTTGATTAATCATTAAAAATAATTTAATCGTTAAATTTTTAACGATTAATTGAGAAATGAATCATTAATTTCCTCAGCCCTAATTAAATTTTTTTTAAAGTAACTCACATTTTTATATAAAGAAAATTGATAATATATATTGCATGTTTTGCATGCCCCACTTTGCAAACACTTATAGTTGTTATTTTAATGTGTTCTTTTTTTTTTTTTTTTTTGGACAGTTTTCTGCTAATTATTTAATCTGAATCCTTCTAGTACCAGACCAGTCTTTTTACTTATTGATCAATATTAGAGAGGAAACCAACAAGAAAATCATATCCCTATAAAAATTATTATCAGGCATGTTTGAAGTAAACTACAGCAAATTAAGTGACCAGGAAAAAGCAAAAATTGAGGCCCAACAATTGTACAAGGCAGGGGAGGCAAGATGGGGGACAGATGAGGAGACATTCAACAGAATCTTTTCCACAAGGGACTACTACCAACTGAGAGCTACTTGGGATGAATATGTCAAGGTCAGTGGCCAACAACTATTGATTCTATCTCATCCATCTACATTTTTTAAAATTAAATTATAGCTTCTTTTTAGCGCATTTTCGAGAAGTAGAAATGCACTAATGTATCCGTTTTGTCCGTCCGTCCGTCTGTCATCACCCTAGATCTCAGCATCCATAAGTCCTAGACCCATGATGTATATATGTTTTTTGTATGTCCTGACCTGCCATTTGTGCATCAACACTCAGTTACTCGATCCGACCTCTTGTAGTGGCAGTAGAGCTCCTGGAAGTGCCATATGACCTCATTTTCCATACAAAATTTTGAACATTTTAGTGAAATAAAATAGGGCAGAAATTGAAAACTTTTTCGAAACAAGCTTCAACATTCAACTACTTTCACCAAGATTGGCAACCACGATCTATCAAACAACAATTAACGGAGTATTTGGTTGATTAGCTGATTACAATTTAGAATGTTTCATTTATGAGTCCTATTTCAGTGACCACAAACCACTTGTAGTTAGATTAAAGAGAAAATAAAAAAAAATTTAAATGTAAAGAAATGACTTTTAAATAAAAAAAATTTCAGGTATATTCATTACACAAGAAAATTCATAAAAATATGTCTAAAATCTAAACACAATTACACATAATGCTGATATCTAACATAAGTACTGATACATAATACGAAAATGCGCTAACACGTCCTGAGTCCAAAAAGGGACCAGGCTTAACATGATTTTTTTAACTTACCGGTATAAGCATTTAATTATTTTATGCTAACGATTTGTAGATTAATCATATTAGATCATTTCTATAATAATATTGGTTTAAAATTATTTCCTATTAATATTTAAACATGAGTGTATTGTAATATCTTACACACACAAAAAATGACAAAATCTCTAATTCAAATGAAGTAGCACATTTATCATTTCTGTTAGATTACTCAAAGAGACATTTTGAACAGTGTTGATAGAGAAACCTCGGGTGACTTCAGAAAAGGTCTGAGAGCAATAGGTGAGGAAAATTGGGTTTTGAATAACTATGGCCAATACAAGGTTGTTGTTGCTTTTTGTCTGTTTTAATTTAAATTGTAATTATGTATGTTACTCAGTGCTTTTTTTCTGGCGGAACGCCGCCGGCAGCCCTTTTTCCACAGACTTTTTTATTTTTTTGCTTGGAATGTTTGGTCTTTACTGCTTTTTCAGGTTTCGTTGAATGCAATATCGCTGATAGTGTAAAGTGAAAATTTAATATTAAATTATATCTATAGGGCTGATGCGCAACACACATCAGTAATGTGTCCGGTTATCGACTGTAAACACAACGTGTCAATAATTGGTAATTTTTAGTGTTATTTTTATTTGCCAAGTTATAAAACAAATATTATAAAGGGGTTTGCACCGTTTTAAAACGAAAAGAATAACTAGTTTTTTTTCGACTGAAGCTTCAGTAACAAAAAAAGCTAAAACGGACCCAGAAGAAATAAAAACGAGTACGACTGATCCAGAAACTTGCGTACATGAGTGCTCCGACAACAACGATTTGCCGAGTTGCTGGAAAGTAGAGCAAAAAAACAGAATTTTGCTCAAAAATGAGTAGCTGTGGTTTCAAGACTAAAAACTTGGCTGCACAGTCTGCAGAAATGTGGAGGCCAAGATGGGCATGAAAATATCAACAGAATGAAGTAATGGTGAAATAACTTGTTATGGCGACGATAGAAGGAAACAACTAACGTTACTGCGGAAAAACTTTTTCGATCATAAAGAATCTGCTGGGCATCAAGTGGCTTTAAAGATAAAAAAAGAAGCTGAAAAAGATACCCTTGGCAATGATGTTTTAAAGTTTTTAAAACGTGACAAACTTGTCACAGAAAAGGTCTTTCGCACTGCATATAAAGTTGCAAAAGCAAATCAATAGTTTAATAACTTTGAAATGGAAGTTGATTTACAAGAACTGAACGGAGTTGACATGGGTTGTATTCTGCATTCTACAAATGCGTGCATCAATATTGTGAATCATATAAGCATCGAAATGAGGAAAAAGATGGCCAAAGAAATCGTTACTGTAAAAGTAAGATTTCAGTGATGATCGACGAATCTACCACGTTGAGTCAAAAATCAACACTTATAGTGTATATTCGGAGTTGCGTAGAAGAGGGCATGGGTATAAGTGAACCAAACAATTTATTTCTAGGCTTAGTGGAGCTTGGAAATGTTACGGCCAAGGGAATTTTTGATGCATTACTCGAATGTCTCACGTTTCATGGAATAACAGAAGAATACCTGAAAGACTATTTAATTTCTGTAACATGCGACGGCGCATCTGTAATGTTTGGATGCAAAAGTGGAGTTAAGAAGTTACTTACCGATAAATTTCCATCTGTGATAGTGTGGCATTGTGCTAATCATAGACTCGAATTGTCAGTAGCTGATACTGTAAAGGAGATTTCAGAAATCAATAGATTTAAATCTTTTCTGGATAAGCTTTACGTCCTGTATCATGCTTCGCCATAAAAACAGCAGAGAGTTGCATTCTTGTGCTGAAATATTGGAAGTTGAGCTGTTGAAAATTGGACGCGTTTTAAGCACGCGATAGGTATCATCTAGCTTTCGTTCGGTGTTTGCAGTGTGGAATAATTATGCAGCGCTGGTGAAGCATTTTGAAGAAGCGACAAATGATCCAACAAGAAGCGCAAGTGATAAGTGCACTTATGAAGGCCTGAAGAAGAAAATTACATCTACAGAATTTATAATGGATCTAGGATTAATGTGCGATGCTCTTCAGGAATGATCTGAGTTGAGCTTGGATCTACAGGAGCGCAACATAGATCTATACAAGGCGAATCAAAAAATAAAAGCACTTGTACAAGTCTTTGAGGAAAGAAGTCAAAAATCCGTGAATACCTTATGGACATATCCAGAAACACTGCTTCCGTTTATTCGTGCTACTGGTGAGTGCGAGAGAGGATTTTCGCAGATGAATCTTATAATCACCCCAACCAGGGCTTCTTTGATGACAAAAACAGTTTCGTCACTGTTATTCATCAGATTGGTGGGTCCACCTCTCATATTTTTCGATCCTTCAAAGTACGTTGATTCGTGGGTACTTCGAGGAAGACATTCAGCTGTAGACAGTCAAAGCAGGAAAAGAAATCGATATGATTTGTCAGACGAAAACATGCAAAAACTGTGGAACTTGCTGTAAAACCTCAAAGGTTGTCTTTTTAGTAGATTAGCCTGCATAGTTAATAAAACTTAACAGTTTAAACTTGTAATTTTGTTTCTTTGATACAATCTAAAATTTTATGTTTTCTACACTCATTTCAGTGTTATTTCTTTATGACAAAACGGACATAAATATGCGTTCCGGAACCTTTTTCTTCAGAAAAAAAGCACTGAATGTTACTTCTTATTTAGGTTTAAGATCTACCTGGTGGGTATTCATTTTTTTGACCTTTCAAGCAACTGAAGTTGGGGTTTTGGGGATGACATTAAGAAGTGATTTATACATGTCATGAAAAATTGAAATCTTAAGAATTAATCATAAAGATTACTTCAGCTCATTATGACTTTATTTAACTATTACAAAACAGGGTTCATGAATAGGCATGTTAACGGGTATCCGGGATTTTGCTTTGAAATATGCCAATTCATACTAGCTAATGTTGTTTATATACCCCCCTCTCCTCCCTTGACTCATATAACCCACAGCCCTTGCATTTGACTGTAATTCTTGTGTTCATTAACATGTGTTCACCTAGAAAAATGGATGTTAATAATGTGTACAAGGTTGTCAGTTTTTAAAGTTAATAAATTAAATAGTCACTCACAGTGTCAGTTGGGTAAGGCGTTGGCCATGGGGATGGACTGCATAGAGATGGAAGATGCTGTGTTGGGTTTTGTTAATAAAAAACAACCCTGCTTTGACACTAACTTTGCTTTGAGATACACCAACATTGGGTTTCCGATTGTTAATGTTGTTTATCTACCCCCTCTCCTCCCTCCATTCAATTGTACTTTGTGTGTTCGATACTACATGTGGCTTGCCCAAAAAACTAATTTTAATAATACACCCAAAGTTGTCAGTTTTTAAAGCCAATAAATTAGTTACTAACAGTGTAAGATGCATAAGGGGCCGTCCATAAATGTCGTTTCGCACCTAGGGAAGGAGGGCGTAACAAATTTGTGATGAGGGGGGATGTGTGTTTTAGAAATGTGATGTCACATCAAAACTTGCAACTTTTAATAAAAGTTCCACTTAAATATTTGATTATAATTAACAATTTATTTAATGACGTTTTACATGCATTTACTCGTGTATCGATTTTAGAGTTCAACTTCACATTAAATACAAACGTAAGTGAAAATAAAGTTATTTAAAACATGCTCAGTTTCAAAAAGGAAGTACGGGTTTCTTGGGGGGGGCAAAGCTTTGTGATGTCATATTGGGGGGGGTCTAAGTTTTNGGGGGGGGGGGGGTAAAAATTTGCCAAAATCGCATGACGTCATTTATCGACGTTGGCCATGTGGCTACTGTGGGAAATTAGTTGCATGGATGATAACTAGGTAGCATTATATAGCGATCATGATGGGGAAAATTATGGGATGTTTCTAACGGGCAACCCGGTACTCGTTGAAAATTTGGACGGGTACCTAGGAAGCATTTTTCAACAAAATAAACCGCCCTATTCATAAATGAGTATTTTTTGTGCATAGTGGCCGCTAAATAATTTTTTTTAATGTCATAATATAGTATGTAATTAAAGTTTAAAGTTAAGTACAGATAATGTTAATATTATTTAATAATTTAGTATACAGATATATAATGCTTATCCTCAGTCATGAATATAAGAAGCCGTCCAATGTTTTTTGCTGAGAAGCTTCGAGATTCTATGAAAGGCTTGGGCACTGATGAACGAACTTTGATTCGCATTATTGTGTCCAGATCTGAGGTTGGATTCTTTGAAATTTAATTCCTTATGTCAAGCTGTAGTATCATGATATAAATATAAATAGCATTATAAAATTATCTTTTTTTATTTTTTTTTGCAATGAAAACAACAAGAGAAATAATTATGGATCATTGTAACACAGTCCTCCTTTACTTAATGTATTTTAAAATACTGTTGGCATAACCAGTGTTGTTAAATTTACCTTATCATTTAACTGCTTCAATATGAAAATTATTGATAACAATTTAGCTCAGTATAAAAATTATTGATAACAATTTAGCTCAATATAAAAATTATTGATAACAATTTAACCCTTTAAAGTAATTTAAATTATGAGGTACTTGTCAACTTGCTAATTAAATTTTTAATTGTTAACATTAACATATGTACATCCAACTGTACCTGTTTTTTTTTTAATTGGGACAAAAATTGACCACTGTTATCTATGTCCTCTTGAACATTAAATTTAAAAGACTGATGTTAATATGAGTAATTGGGAATGTACATTATTGAAGTAAATAAAGCTAATGCCACCCTTCATTACTTCATTGCAATGAAAGACAGAACATCTTTCTTATTGACATGAGTACAGTATATATTTCTTCTTAGCTCCACACATCTTAATTTATTAACTCTTTGATTAAAAAATATATATTATGTCACTTAATTCTTGGCAGATTGACATGGTTCAGATCAAAGAATGTTTCCTCAAACTGACCAACAAGACCCTGTGGAGGTGGATCAAAGAGGACACCAGCTTCAACTTTAAGAAACTGCTGCAAGCAATTGTGGGCAAGAATTAAAGTCTCAGAGGACAGAAGTCTGTCAGTTTTGAGCTGTCCTCAGATTCTAGATTTAAACTTCAGCTATATTCTCAAAAGACAAAGTTAATGTACATGGTCGATTGTTTTGTTTTCATACATTTTTTTTTACAGAAGCATTTTTCAATGTGATATATAATTTATGTGATTCCTTTTTTAATACCAAATAATCCCAGCGTTAGCCTTTCATTTAATAATTATTAAGTGAAACTCACTCTCTCTCTCTCTCTATATATATATATATATAGTATATAGTTTTATGTCATTCTTGTTCATTAAATTAAAGTCATGTATATTATATTTTACATTATTTTATCTACTGGTATCATGACAATTATTTGATGGAGTACATGAATAACACTTCATCAAATGGCTTATGAGGCAGATCCTCAAAGGGCACTTTGGAGAGCCAATACTTCTGGTAAAATTAAAACTTCACTGATGCTATTCTTTTTTTTTGTTGTTGTTGTTTTTTTGTTTTTTTTGCGAAGACTTTTTCCATATCTTCTGCCTAATCCACTGTTCCTCTCAATTAGAAAAAAAAATAATGACTCTTGGGTCCATTTCTTAGCTGGATTACTATTTAAAATATCCAATAAGCTTTTGCTCCTTCTACCAAATCTCCATACATTCCTTTAGAATCATCAATCTAAGAGTGGAGACTGTGCTGTGTTAAACACATTCTCTTGCCATTGAATTTCAAAAATCTTTCTTAACTGCATTCTAAAAACAGCTTTTCCAAGGATGTTTATCAAATCTTTAGCAATTACAACGTGAATAACATTTTGCCATAAGTTATTGCTCTTTAATCTATCTAATGTTTTCATACTATTCACATATCTTATACAAATAATTTGTCTCCATTGATAAAGTCACTCTATAAATGGTACCGGTACAATACATGAAAAGTTTAACCATCATTTTCATTTAAGTTTAATAAAAGAATTTATTGCACAGGTTATATAAAAATTAGTAAGGTATTTCATTTAAAAATAAACAGCAAGATCTTAGTGTTTACTTAGAGCATCCAAATGTTCTGAAGAATTTCCATGCATTTAGAGATGTCATATTTTAAACAAATGATAAAACATTCCTTAGTAAAATATTACTCATATCTTTAAAACATATATTTAATCTTCTTCAACGGTCTTGAATTGGATTTGCATCAGTATGTGTTTATAACTACACAAATATAATGTTCTTTATTTAACATCAATGTCTTATTTATTAGTTTAGAGACAGTTCAAACTTTTGTTTCTTTTTTATATCATTCAAATTTCACTTTCAAATATATTTTATCAGGTACTGGTATTTCTAATCAGTAATTATAAATTAGTTGAAAAATGAGAACCACTGTTTAAAAGATTAAATTTTTAAGTATTTTGTTTATGAAGTATGCCTATTGTTTAAAATCAAATTATTATTTTATTAAAGAATTAATTTACATAAATTGCCATATGCTTTATTTTATTATTAATATATATATATTAGGGCTGTTATCGATTAAATTAAATTTAATCATTAACTTTTGAAAAATTACCGATTAATTAATCGATAATTTTGTTAAAGCTAGAAATAAAGATTATGACGACATTAAACTGAACATTTCAAGGGAAGTAATAAAAACAGTCAATTGATTTTTTTTTTAAGGTATTTTTAAAACATAGTTAGCAATAAAAATATGTTAAATAACAGATTAACAAATTAATTTCATAAATATCATCTTTTACATCAAGTGGTTCAAAATGTATGATTTTTTTTCTAAGACCTCATAATCACTTTTTTCCTTTAGTTGTTTTCTTTCACATTTTGTGCCGTTTTATGGCATTTTTTTTTTAATGCCTGTAACTGCAGTATTTAATCTAATTCAATTTAACTTGTTAAATAATTAAAAACAATTTTTTATATATATATCATTGTCTCCTTATAAATCTGGTTATTTTAAAGTTTACACTTTCCAACTTTTTTTTGATGGAAAACTTTGTACTTAAAAAAA
>MUZC01004588.1:262810-283932 GCA_002072015.1 Radix auricularia | reverse complement strand
TTAGGGTTTGGGTTAGGTTTAGTGATAGTTTTTAGGGTTTTGGGTTAGGTTTAGTGATAGATTTTAGAGATTGTTTGAATGCACATATAGAATCGGAGGTTCAATGAAAGGCGCAGTGAATACTTGTAACTCTTCAATTTTATAAACATCATTTTATAAACAATGTTACTAAGAATAGCAATAACCGGAAGTGGACGAGCGCGTATGCAGTCGCAAATTGGGTCGTCTTGACGAGGCGATACTCACTACCTTTAAGATTAAAGATCGCACTAATTTTTTTAACTTTCTGACTTCCTGTAAAGATTTTGAGGAACTTTGGGAAATGTATTGGCCGAGAGTTATGTCTCTTTGCTCTGTAATCTTTTTACTTTAGTATATAAATGTACCGTAGTCCATAACTGTTGTCAACAACAGATTTGGGCTGATGTTAAAATTATAACAACTATGCGATTTGTTTGTAAACAAAATAAAATATTGGTGTTCAAATTTAAGACCTACAAAACTTAAAAGCTGTTTTATTTTTGAATTTCGACATGGGGACAGTCAAGTGGCTGATGTTTTTTGTATTAAGTGTACATACAACTAATTTCATTAAAACTGAGGTAAAGTAAAAAGTCAAGTAAAGTTTTTGTAAGAATCTAAGGTTACACAATAAACTCTAGACATAAAACAATGATAAAGATTTTTTTTAGTATATTTTGTAATGAGCAGATCATATTACAAGATAATTTAGTTACCGCTAGGCCGCTAGGAATTTAATGTATAATGTATAGTATAGGCATAGGGCAGGGGTTTGGGGGCCCAGGGGCTTAACGGTAACCTCTTTGGGGGCGGGGGTCAAACATTCATATATCATATATGGCAATAGTAGTAGTAGTGTCATTTTATGTTTAAAAAAATTTGGGCTAAAGCAAAGTATGTCGACCGTGACGTCACGACGCTACCGGTTCCTGGAAAAAGAAAGTTCTATAAATTCTAAAAGGATTATAAAAAATTGAAGAATTTAGGGTTTGGGTTAGGTATAGCTTAAGAATTTTTGGAAAATTTAAGATTTTAGCTATAGAATTTTAAGTTTAAAGCTTTTTAAAGGACGTGCTATAACAACAATGAAGGCCGCCATGACCGTGATGTCACGGTCGACATACTTCACTTTTACCAAAATTTGGACACTAATTTTGGGGGCCCGGGGGGAAATTTTTGTCCGTCCCCCCCCCCCCTAGCTAAGACACTGCATGAACCATACAAGTACAAGTAAGAATCAAGAGTAGTAAGACAAATGTGTTGTGGTTGTCTAGTGAGACTAGTGTTGTGATATCTGATTCTGATAACGGTAATCCTGCAGTTTCTATACATATATTATTTCACAGCAAAATTTAATTTTCTCGTGGGAACTTACGTTTTTAATTTATTAAATACATTTAATCTACCAAAATCGTGTGACGTCATATTTGGACAGGCCCCAAATGCATGCATTAGCATGTGTTTTATTTTCAAAATAATGATGTGAAATGTTAAAAGGTATCATATTATACTGTTCATGTTGAGAAAAAAAATCTACATAAATTTACATGGAAAATGGGGGTGGGTTATGACATCATCTTGCTGCACCCCAGTTGTTGAGATCAACTCCAAATTAAGGAGTAACAATGTATTTTAAATATTACATGTTGATTCGCACTGCTTTAGACATATTGAACATTTAGCATGGGAATTTAAAAATCCAACCATTAGATCTATTAACCTGTTTGTTTACAAATCACTTACTTTCATCCACAGGCTCAGGCCATAAGCAGTGCTCTTCTAGATGTTGGCAGCAGTTCCTTCTGCATTAGTTATAACTCAGACCATCAAAAGCTTCCAGTAACTTTAGCCAAAGCTGTAGCAAGGCCATTGGTAAATCTCACCAACACAGAAGGTTGCTCTTTGCAAGACTTTCCGCCTGTTTCTAAATTGGAAAATGCTGTTGTAGCTGTCTTGAGGGGGAACTGCACTTTTATACAGAAAGCAAACAACATAGAAGCAATGAGTGGAGCAGCAGCTCTCATTGTTGATTTCAAAGACTCAAGCAGAGCCACAGTACCAGGTGGAAATGCTTCAGAGTTCCATTCCATCAACATAACTCTAGCTACAATTACCTGGAATGATTACCAGCAGCTGTTACTTTTAGGGAATTCAGTAATGGTTAAGCTCTATGCTCCATCAGCTCCATACTGGGATGCCAACATGATTGTCATTGTCCTCTTTTCCACTGCATTTGTAATGATAGGAGCTTGCTGGGCAGCCTATGAGGAGTCTCAGTCATTTAAACAGTCCAGGCGCCGGGTTACTATTCCTGTTGATAATGAAAAGGCCAGCACCTCCAGCGGGGCACAAGAGGAGCAAATGGAATTTACTGTGTGCATGGTTGTTATCTGGTTTGTCTTTATTTGTGTGGTGATTCTTCTGCTCTACTTCTTATACGCCTACATGGTTTACTTCTTCATTGTCATGTTCTGCCTGGCTGGTTCACACAGCTTATACCAGTGCCTGCTACCAATATGGTCACATCTTGTGCCCTTGTCATATGACATACCAGTTAATAGGCTTCCTTGCATTAAATCAAAGGTAAGTGGAATTATTAAAACTTTAATACTAATATGTTGTTTAATTCTTATCTTATTATTAAAAAAAAAAAAAGCTTTTTATAAAAAAATATTGAAAAGTAAATTTACCCTACCCAATGTTTTAAGGTCTATTTTTATTCTTCATTAATCAATGGACAATGTTATCCTTTCACTTTCAGGTGAAACTTAGAAGTTTTTTGCTGTATATGCCTTGTCTGACCCTTGGAATATTTTGGGCCATTGAACGTCACAGCAAGTATGCCTGGACTATACAAGATTTGCTTGGATCTACATTTTGCATTTTCTTCATCCACAATCTTCGCCTGCCCAATTTAAAAGTCATTGGGGTTCTCCTTCTCCTTCTCCTGGTCTATGATGTTTTCTTTGTGTTTATCACCCCATATTTCACTAAAGATGGGGACAGCATTATGGAGTCAGTAGCCACTGGTGGCTCTAGCCACTCAAAGGAGTCTCTGCCTATGGTTTTTCTGGTTCCCATTCTCGGCAATTCACCAATAATGAAATGCAGGGAGCGCTCATACTCCTTGTTGGGATTCGGTGATGTCATCATTCCAGGCCTTCTTATAGCTTACAATGCAATCTTTGATGTGAAAACAGGAACTCGTATGGTGTACTTCCTTAGTTCTTCTGCTGGATATCTTGTTGGCATGATCATCTGCATGATATCCCTGGTCTACATGAACTCTGGCCAGCCAGCTCTTCTGTATCTCGTCCCCTGCACATTGCTGACCACAATTGCGGTGGCACTCGTAAGAAAAGAACTGAGAGTTTTGATTATGGGTTCTCATTATGTATCAGCGAAAGCCATGGCTAGTGATGTGACCCAAGTAAAGGATGCGGAGGATGGAGATATCAATAATGACTGTTTAGATGAAGAGCAGCGTACCCTCATCAATTAAAACAAATTCTTGTTGATTTCATATTGCGCCCCTTAATTGAAAACTGTAAACTGATATTCACACAAAGAGCATACTTACATTTTTACATCAGTAGTTCCTTTTGCTTTTGACGCAGGTTGTCTTTTACACTTCATTATTACAATGGAAAATATTATCTTAAGTCTAAAAAAATCAACATTATTTATTGAGTTATTTAGAGCGCATAGACTGATGTACATGTCTTGTGGCCTGTCAAAGATATTATCAAAATTAATGGATGATTAGATCCATTAGGTTTTATAAAGGTTTATGATGCTCTATCATGGTGTACTGATATTAGCTTGTTGTTGACGGCTGAATTCTAACCAATAAAACAAATCTTAGGCAGTTTTCATTTAACACGGTTGTAATTATCTAAACAATATTAACAGTATTTACCCTAAAAGTTTCATGTCTTCAGTGATTGGTAAGGGTATAAATTTCAAAGTTGAAATTGATGTCTGCTTGTTTGATACTCTATTCTGGAGATTGATAAACTTATTGAGAAAAAATTAGTAGTGAAATGAGGCACAATTTACTGTTATGAAACATATAAAATTGAAAGTCTTTAGTTATTAAAAAAATAGTATGTTTATATTAAATATTATTATAATGATAATTCAATGTTTTGAATATCAAGTAAAAATAAAAGTATCTAAAATAACACATTTTACAAATAAGCATTGAATTGTTTGTGTATTTTATGTTCACCTCTCCTTTTTTAAACTAGTGTTAACAAATTTTTTTTTTCTCAAAATGTAAATTTTTCCTGCAAAGCCAAGAGATAGTGCTGCTGTCTTTGTTATTTTATTTATTGAGACTTCTTGTCTATGTTTCAAGAAAACCTAAATAAAGACTAAATTATTTCACACTATCCTAAGTAAATTTAATCATGAATTTTCAATTTAACCCACTTTAGAAAGAGATGCTTTGGACTACATCTTTTTAATATGTATAGGTCACACATTTTTTATGCATTTTTAAGGGACTTTGGAAACAAGAAAATTTCTATTTTCTAAATGACAGAACATTGTAAACACTTGATGGAAACCACAACTTCCGTTATTAGATAAGACAGAAATTTAGAAGCATTCTGATTAGCTGGTAAAATTACTAGCCAGCCAATCTAGGGACTTTTAATAATGAGCTAATAACTTGGCATTTTGAATTTCTGTCCAGTCATGCCATCCCTACCCCCCCCCCCCCCCCAGCGTAAATGACTCTCTTGAAAGTATTCTTATGCTGGGTCATGTTTTTTGTTTCAAAGACAGACCCTATTATATTATGGCTCATTTTGACAGTTCTCTATGTTAATTCCATTACTGAAAGGTTTGGGTATTGATGGTTTTCTTATTATCATATAATTGGTTGCTTTTTAATTTCACATTATCATGAGTGCTTTGTATTTTGATTTGTTTTATGCAAGGATCAGTGGTAAACCTTTTAAGATTGCTTACTTTCAATATCACTCAATGTTTGAGCAAATAAAATTTATTATCCTTGGGAGATTCATATTTTTGACACATATTTATTATAATTTATACTAAAAATATATTATTGATGAAATTAGTTTTGAAACTTATATGTATATAACAAAATCTTGTCAGATTATAAATGAATAACAATAAAAGTTCACCCCTTTCTTCTCATCAGATTTTTGTAATTGATTTGCAATTTGTACAGAATTTGATATCTGTAATTGGTTAATTTCTTTTATCATCGAGTTATTTCATTTCATCATGAAGAAAGCTGGATTTCTTCTAATCTGCTTTAGGTGTTAGCACTGTGGGATGTTGAACAAAACTTACAGCTCTTGCTCCCTGTAAATAAAATGAGGATAGTTTACTTTATTTCAACACAAAATCAGTATCATATTTGGTTGAGTGTAGGTGTCATTTTACTTTACTATTATTAGTTCTGTGGAACCAAAGTTACATTCGTTCATTTCACAATTAGTGGTCCCCATCTGGTTCTTAGTTTTTCACCTTAAACTGAATGGAAAGATGTGGTGGAGCAGGCCAGGGCCCTACATGGGCTGTAGCGCCACAGATGATAATGAATCTTTAAAAACTTCATTATAGTTAATCAGTCTAACATGGGGATTCCAAAGTCCAGTCCGCAGGCCAAAAACAGTCTGAGGGCTAATGCAGCCTGGTTTGAAGTTTTAGTGTCCTGTTGTCTCATCTTAAATATTTGACTGTTAAATTTTTTCTGTAATGAAGACATTATATTTATTGAAAAGCCGAAATTATGTGCTGTTTAAAGCATTGACGTTTCATTGTCAACCAATGTGGATATTGATTACAAAGAGCCAATGAAGTTATGTACTGTGGTTTGTGTATAAAAATTTACTGACATCTGATGGCAAAAATTGATGATGTAATTAATTTTATTTTAGCCATCTGGGAAAAGAAAATGGATGTGTATTTAAGACAGGTTTTAAATCACAATTTTCTACACAAAATTTTCGGCTTTTGTTAAATTTCATCACATTTTATCTATTGTTAGGTATGTAGTTTAAAATAAACATCTTTATTCTATTACTTGAACTTGTCTATTATTTATCTAATTTTAGTACTTTCTAATGATGTAATAAGATATTTATTAAAGTCTCAAACAATAGTATTGTCCCCTTTTCCCCACAAAATATCACCCTTACAAATTACAAACAATAAAAAAGCATATAATAAAACAGTCTTTAACTTAGTCTCATCGGTTGTCATTTAATTATTTTCCTGCCCCGACATATTTTTACTTTCATAGAAATCTGGCCCTCTTCGCAAACAGTTTGGACTCCCCTGGTCTAGAATGTGCAGGAATTTATTTATGTCTCTTTTTAATTAATAAATCACTTTGACTCTGCCAACATTCAAAACTCTAATAAAAATAAAAGACTTGACTCAAACTATGGATGAGCTTTGAATGCAATTATGTTCTGTATAGATGGAGTGTCTGTAATACTTAAGATTATCTTATCTTATCTTATATGTTACAGACGCTCCTTCTGTACAGAAGATTATTGCGTCCTACGTATTTCTATGGTTTGTGTTGTTTAGTCCTGTATTCTTACTAGAGTTTTAAAAGATGATAAAGTGGTGGCTTTCCTGGTTTCTTCAGGCAACCCATTCCACGCCATTGGTGTGTAAATCTAAACAAAACTTTGACAACTATCTTAATTAGGAATTTTGCTATACTTATTTTAGGATCCTCCCAGCTGTTTGCCTAAATTTCACGGATTTTATAGCAGAAGGCTAAGTACCCAAAACTCCTTATTTTCATCTAGGTCTGAGTGTGGAATCGTCAGGCTTATTTTTCATATAGTCAACACTGATCTGCCCTAAAAAGACAACTCTATGCAATCCTCGGGGGAATTAATTTTGGACTAATAATTAAGATGCAACTAAAGATACCTATTAAATTAAAAGGTATAAGTTCTTTACTAATAGATAAGTTCTATATCAAAATTTTTACATTAAAAAATACATAATTTTGAAACAACCGCATTGTATTTCATGAAAGAAATATGAATAAAGAACTTATTTAGTCTTTTATTTTATCAACCACTATCTGACTAAAGTCATTAACACAAACTATATCTTTTAAATTATAAATGTTAACTGTAAAGAAATATACATAAGCTAATGTTTTGGTTGCATCATTCCTCAGCAGTAAATTTGCTGTCTTATTTTTCTATCTTCCCTATCTGACTGATGACCCTCCCTCTTAATCTTGCATGATTCAATGTGTTGTAACCATGGAATGTTTGATTTAAAACAGTATATCAGTTTTATTTATGAGGGAACAATGTATTACTCTCTAAAAAGATGTAACATATTTTTTTTAATTCATGGTGAATTTATAATTATAATATATGTGTACTAATACTAATAGTAAGGCAAAAAGAAGGCAAATCTCATCCATTAACATTTGCATGGCATGTATTTTCTGGCACTGCTAAAGTAGACGCCATAAACTTTTTATACCTGCTTTCCTTGGAGTAGGCTAAACATTTTATTTAAAACTATACTTTCAATTTTTTTTTTTTAAATTCGTGGATAATTTTTCTCAGCAAAACAATACGTTAAAAACTAAATTCAAGAAACACAATATTCATATTTAGTATGCTTGTATATATTTGTATCCCAACATTTTTATCACCACTACTTGAATCTAGATAAATAGAAGTTTATAATACAGATACAATTTATTATTTTTTTTAATCATGTTTTTAGTATAGTTCTATTTAAGTCTACTAATTAATATGATATTTCAATGGGGTAACTAAATGAAAATGCATTAGTACTTTTATATTTATTTCTCCATAATTTTAAGTCGTTTATTGTTTCTGTTTTCATTATTATTTATTCAGATACAAATCTTTCAGTTGATATATTATTTAATTAATTCCACAGTACAAAAAATCAACAGCTGGATTTTATAGTACCTTTAAGTACTTGATTATCAAGTTAAATGTTATACTTTTTATAAACCTTTGTTATGTCCCTAGTTAAAAGACAGAAAACATGGACAAATATGAAAACTTCCAGAGGAAAATTACTGCACAGTAATGTAAAACAGAAAAACATTGAATTAGAAACTGTAAAAAAATTAATAACATTGAACATATGTTTTGATAAAACAAATTTTTTATTTGACTTGAATCTTGTTAAAAATGTATCAAATTTTATATACATATAAAACAAATTATTAACAGTAAACATTGGTGTATAACATAATATATCAACTGTCCATGCAAATCAAAGTTAATCAAAAAAACTTTTTAAAGATAAACTGTCAACAGAAATATATTTCTTTGTCAAAACCTAAATCCATCATAAATTTCTCAAAGACAGTATTATCACAAATAAAAATGTGTATTTACATTTAAATGTACCATCTAATCACAAACTAGACATTGTAATGTGGATTTACATAATTTAATCACATTTCTATGTCAATTATCTCATAAAATTTATAAAATGGAAGGGGCAGCTAAGTACACCATTGTTGTAAACAGTTAATCTCCTTGTAGCCAGTATACTGACTATTTAGAACAACACAACCTGACTGCTTTCAGTTATATTTATTGTTAGACAACAACTCACAATAACAAAAAACAACAACTCACAATAACAAAAAACAGTTTTAAAATGATACTTTAAAGGAATAAAATCAACTGTTACATCCACTTTATGAACTTGATATTGTGGGTGTGGGAAAGTGACTAGATGGGAAGACGTATCAAAAGTTTGTTTTACTGGTAGGGGATTTCTGTACATGTTATATCACAATTTTGAACAGGTTGTATAAACTGCCATCAGAGTTTCGGATAAATCAATCTACCTTTTTTTTTTTTAATCGACCATAATTGCCTTAATAGATTTACTTCAAAATAAGTTGTGAATTAATATTATTCAATTAGTTTGCCTATATGTGAGCTCAATAGAAGTTGTATTAAGTCATTTGACCAAATTACTCTTTTTTTTAAACCAGGATTAATTTTTATATCTATATGAACACTTATGGTAAAAATATAACGCAAAATGCCTAACAAAATTTGCGTGACTAGGAAAAGAAATCTAATGTTGTATACTGTATTCCAAAGTTTTTTTTACATATAAAAGAAAAAGCTAATACTTTATGGTGTAAATATTGGCGCAAATGCAAAAATTACTATTTAGGTAGAATAACCATACAAGAATATAGTTTTTTGGTTGTTTTTTTTAAGTCCCATAACCTCTTTTTTGTTTTAAGAGCATAGGGGGTTCTAATGTTTCAATTAGAACATTATCGGGCTTGGTAGACACTAGTGGCGCCCATCCCTCTCCAGGTCGCGTAGGAAATTCTTAGTATTGGTCATTTTTCAACATTTTTATAGTGGCTTTAGCGTAGGCTTGATCCCACACACCTCAACTTGTGAGTTTAGGAAATAGCATTTTGTAAAATATGCTAAATAACAGTTCAAAGAGAGTTGTCAATTCCTCTTTAGGAACTTTTTAATAATTTTAAATTCGTGGGTCGTGGTGTAGAAAAGATATGATTAGTGCTAATAGGTAAGACATGGTAAAAGTTATTACAGAAAGTGAATTTTTTCTTTCTTTCTGATTGTATCACAAATTGCATTCATGACCTGGCCATGTATTTATGAAATCATTCATCCATAAAAATAGCATCCACGCCAGTGAAACAGAGTCATCGGTCATCAAGATTTAGTTCTCCAAAGAACAATTAATAAACAGATGCACACTAGCCACCAGAAGAGTTTTAAAAAATGTAATCCCATTTCCAACTTTGTTGCAAGCACTAAACATGAATATCTTCTACGGCAACACACTTTTGGTTTGTCTTTCTGGCTGAGAAAGTTGACAGAAAGAAATAAATGCATGGCTAGTATTAAATGGTTACAGTATTGACCAGTGATCCCTGAATACAGTGGATTTATATTTGAAGCATATTGTTCTCAAAAGGCTATAATAAGTGAAGTAAATTCCTTTTACTTGTACTCCAGTGGCTTATCATCAAAAAACTAACTTAATACTGCCATAGTGCAGGAGCACCTTAGAAAAAAAAAATGTTCACAGAATGAAATCAGGGCAAGACCTCATAGTGGTTCTCCACACCTATGTCCCTGTGATCCACATTACTGTACATGTGTTTATCCTCTTTGTGAGCCTGGTCTCTCTCTGTAGTCCCTGCTATTGCATTCATGTCCACATACTGACCCTGGTCACTGCTGACCACTTCATTCATCAGTGGTGTTTTCAGATCAAAGTCAGGGTCACTGCCACCCCAAGCCCCATCCACTCCAGCTGGACTAACACTTACATCACTTGATCGCTCAGGTGAATTTGTGCTTGATTTTACACTTGGAAGACTGACCATGTGCAAGTGATTGTTGGGTTTCACAACCTGAGATAAATCAGACAATCAACACTTTAGTACACTCTTAACATACTACATTGTACATGTAAGTATAAACTTCATAAAAACTATTAAAGTAAGGAGCAATGTCTATCTAAATTTTGAATGTCAATGTCAATTCTTTTTTATAATGTATAGACTAGCTGTTTGGTAAAGGGGATCAAAGAACTCTACAATCAGGCAAGCAGTGCAGTTGTATTTAAAGGCTGCATAGGGGACTTTTTTTGGCTGGGAGCAGTAAAGAACTACAGGAGCTAACTGGCAAACTTTCAGACAGTTCAGGTGCTTATGGCATGGAAATCAGCTCAGAGAAAAGCAAGATGTTAGTTAATACCTCAGCTGCCAGTAGGGCAAACATCGTAATGAACCAACAAAAGCTGGAGGAGGTATGTAACTTTAAATATCTAGGTGCCATTATATCTAGAGATGGTACCTGCGGAGCTGATATTCGAGCTAGAATTGGGTCGGCAATGACAAAGTTAACCAAAATGTGGAAGCCTGCCAACAAAGCTCAGGCTTTACAGAGCTCTCATTAAAACCATTGTCCTTTATGGATGTAAGACCTGGACACTAATGGCAACCACAGAAAGCAAGCTGCAAGCATTTGAAAACAAATACATGAGGAAAATTCTCCAGATCTCCTATTTAGAACACAAGACCAATAAATATGTCTGGGACAAAATAAACTCTATTGCCGGTCGTCAAGAGCAATTATAACAACAATAAAGAGACGTAAAATGTCATGATTCGGTCATGTACTGCAACATGACACCCTGACAAAAATTATCCTTCAAGGCACTGTAGAAGGGGGCCGGCGAAGAGGTCGACAGCGCTAAAGCTGGCTGGACAACATAAAGGAATGGACAGGGATGGGATTGAGTGAATTATTGGCTGCTGCTCAGAATAGGCAACTGTGGAGATTGTTATCTGTTGATGTTTCCCTACGCTTCCCCAACGACCACAATGGGACTGATGATGAATGACTAGCTGTTTAAGCTTAAAATGGCTTCACTTCAAATGTTATACAACATATATCAGTAATAACACATACCTCGGTGTACAGCTCTGTGTGGTGATCAGACAAGAGAGGCCTCGGGTTGGGTAACTGTGGCTGCTGGTCATGAGGCTGTGCAGTGGTGCTCTGGTATGTATTATTGGAATAATGAACCACACCCTCCTGAGCCTTCAATTTGGAGTTTCTATAGCGGCAATGCAGAATGAGGAATACAAGTCCCATAATGACCAACAGGCTAGTACCCAAGCCTACAATGATTGCAAGAAGTCTGGCTGAAATCAGTACAATTTGAATCAGTGTTTAAAAAGTGCAAATAGGAATTAAACTTAATGAAAATTAGTTATTTCTAGAGCTGTTAATGATTAATTTAAATTTAATCGTTAACTTTTGAAAAATAAATGTTTAATTAATCGTTAATTTGGATTAAAGCCAAAATTTGAAATTTAATTTATAGTGTCATAAGTAAAATTTATTACATGTACTTGTCAAAAATCAAAATAGCACTGGAATGTTTTCTTTATAAGACATCTTTTAACCAACAATGCAAACAGACAAGTGTAGTGACATTATTTGGTTCAAGTGATGATCGGGTCTTATTGACAATATAACCAGCCGACCTGAAGAATCGATCAGATAGCTTTAAATTGTCACAGCTAAAATTTCTGATACAGTAGTCGATGTTTGGTTGCAGGTGATATGTAAGCGAAGTGTTAGAACCATGGTAGAAACGTTAAGCAGAGCCGCTGAGCAGACATTTGAGTGACGCCACCCAAGAGTTTGTAAAATTTTGCCCTAAAAATGGTCATTGTGCAACTTTGCACACAAGTTGTTGCTTTTTTAACCTTGCACATGGACCAACGAAGCTTAGACTTAGAGGGAGCATTGTGCATGGTAGGCAAAATATTTCTCCCAACGGAAACAATAACAGATTAACAGAGTTATTAAACATTAATTTCCGCAGCCCAATTTCTTTCTCAGATAATTATTTTTCACCCTCTGCTACAGCTGGCTTTAAAATAAAAGATGAAAAACTTATCCGGCCACCCCTTAATTTCAGATCACGTATTCTGTAGAGCAACATTATCAGAAGCAATTGCTTATCTTAATGCATTCCACAAGGGATGCAAGTAGGGCATCTAATATCTTATCTGTACAGACACAGAAGATAATGGCATCCACAGACCATGTTGGCAGGTGATGAAGCGTTCATAGGCCACGGCTATGAGGGTTCCACGCATTACCCAGCCGCCAAACTAGTGTTAGGTACCTATTCGGAGCTGAGTGACTCAGGGACGCCCAAGGCCCCAGGAACAAATCCTTGCCTTCACATGGATTTGAACCCGTGACCATCTGTATACCAGTCAAGCGCGCTGTCACTCGACCACCGTGTCTCCTATTTTTAGACCAAAAGTGACCAAGATAAGAAAAAGGAGTGGCTGGAAGAATGGTAACTAATCCGCATCCCTTTGATGCATGTTGTGACTCTTTAAAAAAAATTAAAATCTTACTTCCCCTCATCCCACTGTCTCCTCTCAAAGGTTAACTCAGTGGTGTCGGTATGTCAAAGCCAAGTTGGCTTCCTTTCATATGTAACTTCAGACACTGCCTCTCTTTCCTGTCAAGCCTTCTCACCGGCATGGCTGTTGCCCCACTCATATTTTGTTTATTCACTAACTTGAAAACTCTGAAAGTCAATTTTTTTTCTGGTCCATTTGAGTTAGACTTAGCAAGGTCCAACTGTAATAATAAAAGGCAAAGCCCTGGCTAACTGACTGACTCATCACTATTTCTTCAACTTCCATTGTAGGTCATTGCTCTTTCTGGCTTTGGATAACACTGCAGCTAAGTTTTCATTTTATTAGGCTTTTTTTCTTGTCTATTTTTTCATGGAAGAAGGTCTTTTGCCGCAATGTTTGTTGTTCTGTGACATTTTGTAAGGCCTCTACATGCCCTGTTTTAATAACATATAAATATTTATTTATCTAAAAGCCTGATTGTAGTCTCACCCATATTTTGTCAGTAAATAAGACTTACCATTCCCATTGTCCTGGTCTTGTTGCTTGGCTGATTCGGACACTCTTCCAGCACCATCACCTGGCTTGTTTAAAGCTGAAAGTAAATTTATGAAAATGATAATCTTGTAAACTTAACTCTCTCCATAATCTATTTAAAAATTTGGTGTAGCCCTAATTCATAGAATACCATGAATACACTTGAAGCATACATTTATTGAATCGTAATTTAGTAGTGATTAATGAAGTGCAAGCTCATGCTCAGTCCTCCTTTCAAATTTTAACTACTTAAATTATCTGAACTGAATACTTGCACCTTCCTCTGAAAGAGAAAATTTTTAATTTTATATAAAAATAAACAATTTCTTAACAATTGTGAATGTTTCACACACAATAAGACAATACATGTGTCTGGCAGGGAAAAAGATTCAAAATCTCATGTTAACATATTCTCAAAACTCAAAGATGGCAACTTTCGTCCTCAAGACTAATCACGTGGTATCTATCTCATGCAAAACATTATCTTAAACTAAGACTAGTTCTAGAATTTGTTTAATTTGATACAGTAGTGTATCCCAATTATCCCAATTTTTAACTTCTTAAAGTTATTGTGACTAATTAGGAGGTAATTAAAAATTACATTAAATCAAAGTCTCCAATTTTTTTGGTAAAATAACTACATATTTTAGAGAAATAACATATTGAGCATCCAAATCAATTCAAAGAACTTACGAAATTGACAAATGTAGTTGTAGTGATATTTTAAGGAACCACAGATATGGTCATGCCATTTCCAGTTATCATCACTGCGCATTTGTGTGCAATCTTCAACAGACAAAGGTCCCAAGACTTGACTTGGTTGACCCCTGGCCCAGTTCGTATATTCCATTGGTCGTCCTTTAAAAAACAAAACAAAATTTTAAGAAGGTCTATGTTAATTGTTAGTTAATTTTTTTTGTAAATGGACTTTCCTTTTTTTTAAGATCTGTAACAAGTAATGCAGTGGCGTAGCAAGGAATGTGTAGGGGTTTGGGGGGGGGGATTTAACCTCTATTGGGGCCCCACATGCATGGCGGTAGCGTAATATTTAATGTTAATAAAATATCCGACACTAATTTTGTCCACCCCTTCTCTCTCCCAAAGCTAGGCCACTGAAGTAATGTTTTTTTATAGGACTGCGGAAATTATCTATTAATTTCTCGATTAATCTGTAAAAAAATTATCGATTAAAGTTATTTTAATCGATAAAATAGCGATTAAATTGAAGAGGTTGATTTAAATAATTTTTCTGATTTATTAATAAATGTTGAATTATTAATAATTGATAATAATTTGCTTTTTTACTTTCAAACTTCTCTATTTTGAAAAAAAGGATCTGCTAAGTGTAAACTTTAAAATAAGCTCTTAAATTTTAAATTTAAAAATATTAATTGCCTGTTTTTGTTACTTCCCTTGAATTTTTTTAGTTTAATGACGTCATACATCTTATTTTTAGCTTATAAAAATTATCAATTAATTATTCGGTAATTTTTCAAAAGTTAACGATTAAATTTAAATTAATCGATAACAGCCCTATTTTTTAAATAAATTTCCTTGCCATTGTCTCACTTAATATGATTTATAAACATTTACATATTGTTATTATTTGCATTAGCTGAATCTTAGAAATTTTGACAGTACTAATCTATCTATGTTCAATAAAACTGAAACTGACCACTGGTCCATCTCCATCTTCCAGCTTTATTTTTTGCTCCAAGCCACACCCCTTTACGTCTCCAACCCAGCTCTGGTGAATTCAGCTTGCTCTGTATGTGTGTCATGGTCTCTTCATTTTCAATGGAGAGCATTTCTCCACCCAGACTCCAGCACCTGTCTCTGGCCGGTGTCCAGTAAACTTCTTCATCCACAAAAAGGTAACAAACATGATTGTGCACTGATGTGTGACCTTTATAAACTTGCATTACATGCTGAGGACATGAGCTGGCATGTACACCTGTTGAAGATTTACACTTTTTTTTAATAACAAAAGACACATCACAATAAAAATTTCTACTTGGAATGAATCCTGAAAAAATCTAAAGCCTAAACGAGGGGTCCGCAACCTCTGGCTCTTTTGACATTCAGATGTGGCTCTCCAGTTCCATGCACAAATATTAAAAATAGGGCTGCGAAAATTAATGATTAATTTCTCAATTAATAGTTAAAATTTTTTTACAATTAATTAAATTATAACGATTAATCGACCCCTCACTTACAAATTATTGGAAGTCAAAAAGTAAAAAAAACATTTTTTTAAATAGCACCTGATCAAATAATAAATTTCCTGACAATTACACGAACATTTTGGTTTCAAACTATAGACTGACAGGAATGTTCAGAATGTTGATAAACTATGGTCTATCATGGTTCTACCACTTCGTCTACTTATCAAACCAAATGAAAAGCGTATTAAGCTAATGGCAGTAATGGAGTCTGACTCAAAGACAGAAAATGATGACAACTCTTCTAATGAATTACTGCGTTACAAACGGAGATGAAAGTGCCTTAATCCATTAACCCTCTACAATGGTGGAATTTTAATGAAAACTGATGATATCATTCCTTGCCAAGACCATTTTGTCCATTCCAGTAACCTCAGTTCCATGTGAGATTTTCAGCTCAGCTGGTTACAATGTCAATGTAATGTAAACTTGGTTTTCAACATTGGGATAAATTAGGCGACATGCTCTCCGTTGTTCTCAGTGACGGAAAAGTAGTCACACACTCTCCTCAACAGTACATGAATTCTTTAGGAGTATATGATGGCAAGGCAGAAATTATCGCAATTCCGAAATACTTCCTGCCAGTATAATCATTTACTTCCAAGAACGTCCTCATACCTCTCCTGGAGTTTACAATTTATATACCTGCTCTCTAGCGTCCTACCATTAAGGCCATTACGATGTTCTATTGCCAATTACACATGATAACTTTCTGGTGCCATCTATTGACAACATCAGAATGTCCACATAAATTTCACAGCCACCTTATCACACTGATGTGACGTCACCTTGCCACTATCCTGATAAACATGTACAACTGCATTTCAAAACACACTCCACTCTTAATGAACGAACGGATTCGCAGAAGAATTTCAATCCACCATCTGTATATATATAACCAGAAAAAACATAAGACGAGTGCAAATAAGCTTGACAAATGACCCTCGCCACGGTCGGCCAGTCACAGCTTATGGTGGGCAAGCTAGGGTGGTCCAGGGTGGGAGGCAAGTAGATAACCACAGAGCGCGTGTTTCGAGACCAACAATGTGTCAGTGGTTCTCCCCCTTCCCCAAGGTTTGTTTGCGTTATTCTGATTTCTTCGTGATGTAGTTTGTGTCCATTCTTTTCCCCCTTTCTTTGCACTATCTATGAGAAAATATGCGGTGTATTTAGTATAATATAATATTTATTATTTAAATTTAAATAAATAAGGCTGGACAATTCAATTTGGAAAATAAAATAACAATAACTTTACTAGACTTTACTACAGTCGAAACCGCTTAAGTCGACGGCGTTGGGGTATGAAAAATGGCATCGACATAACCGATGATCGAGTTAAAGCGAAAACCAATATGGCGGCAAAATATTAACATGCGCTTGAAATTTCTTTATGTACGTGTTGTGCGTTAATTAGTGATGGGACGATTAATCAGAATCGTATCGGAATATCGGGACCCTATTTCTTCACTCTTTCTTAAGGTTGTTAAGACCGTTCGTTTTTAAAGACCGTTTAAGTTTAAATATAACGCCGTTTTGCGGTGATTCCCAGATTGAGCGATACTGTGCCTTCGAAGCCACTTGCTTGATTTTCCTTACAAGCTACACAAATAAGTAACCTACACATCCCCTCATTGTCCCCGAACCATTCTCTTCTGTACTCAGAATGGTCTATCGTGACCTATATATGACTCATGACAAAGCGAACTCTTCTCTTATATAAACGTACACAAATAAATTAGGTACTCCTTTTGAACCTTCAACTTTGACATATTTTAATTAATTCTAACCAATAGTTAAATGGCTTTTGCACACGGCCACTTCTTATGAATGAAACAATGAGAACAAAGCAGTAGTACAGTACATGTAATAGTCAAAATGAGGTTGAAGGATGAATGGTTGCAAATGACAACAAGTCTGCACACGGTACATTTTATTATTCCATACGATCAATGGACTTAGAATTCCTTCGGTAATTTGATGCTAATAGGACTAACCAACAACAATGGTGTGGGAGATTGAGAGTGGGGGTGGGTAAACTGTCTGTAGTCTGTTATATTATATATTTTAAAATCTGGGGAGCCTTGTTTACAGTAAGCAGCCTATGATTTTGGTATCGTCCCATCACTAGCGTTAATAAATGATAATGTTCATGCACGTGTTTTTGGATTTTTTTTTAACACAACACCATTGCCGTTATTTGTTTGATGAAGCTATCGGCATGCTATAAAATTGTACATACATGTTTGCTAACAACAAAAGGTATATGTGCACCAACTCAGGGGCGGATTAAGACTGCACGGGGCCCCTGGCTGCAATCAAACGGGGGCCCTATCCACTCAGCGTCCCTTAAAATATGATTGCTAACAGCTAATATAAGATTGTAAATAAATATTAATAATGAAAAAAGAAACGAACACGAAGAAATAACTGTTTAAAATGTTCGCCGGTGTGTTAAAAATTGAGTGTGAAAAGAAAAACTTTTACATTTCACCGAAGAACATCATTTAAACAGCTAAAAAAAGTTTGGAGTTGCAACAACTTGACCCTCCAGACCAAGGTCAGGATATTCAACACCACAGTAAAGCCTGTCCTGCTATTGGAGCTGAAACATGGCGGATTACAGCAGCCGTTTCGAAAAAGCTTCAAGCATTTGTAAACACATGTCTCAGAACAATTCTCCGAATCCGCTGGCCCAATATCATCACCAACGAGGACCTCTGGCAACGTACACAACAAGAGCCAGTGGAAGAACTTATACGTCAGCGCAGATGGAGATGGATTGGCCACACCATCAGAAAGCCTACATCCTTCATTGTGAGACAAGCCCTCACTTGGAACCCCCAGGGCAAGAGAAAAAGAGGTCGACCCAAAATGACATGGAGAAGGGAACTGGAGACAGACTCCAAAAAGAGTGGGCACAGCTGGGGACAGCTAGAGAGATTGGCACAGGACCGGGATGCCTGGAGAGTCTTTGTTCGTGGCCTATGTCCCAGATGGGACGACAGGCAATGATGATGATGATGATGATGGAAATCGAACCAGACACCATTTGCACCACAAGCCTATACCCTTTCCAAACGACCAGCGGAGCTTGTTTAAATTGAGAAATTTTAAAAATATAAACTATATTTTATACTATATTCTCTAAGTGAGCCAAGTTTTATAGATTATTAAGACTGTCAGGTCTGAATCGCGCAGTGTCAAGAAGTCGTAAGAAATTTCCCGAATCGTGTTTTTTTTTTAAGCCAAACTTTTTAAAATGGGAATTTAGGAATTTATAAGGATTTTGCCTAACATATGGGAATTTTTTAGATTGACAATTTAAAAGAAAATAATTACATTCTTGGATGAAAATAAAATAATTTAAAACATGCTCATTTTCAAATAAGAAATACTTTTATTGTGTTGGTGCTAGGCTCTTTGACGTCATATTTGTTTATTTTTAGCGTGTCTAGGTTTTTTATTTCGGATGTAGTTTTTTTCCTGACGTTTTTGCTAGGTTTTTCCCAACATTGTCACTGACAGTAGACTGCAGACAGTTTACAGTCAGATTTTGTAAATGTATTACTATTAAATAATATAATTAATTAGTCTGAGCCCGAATTATCATAAAATGTTTGTTACATATAAAGGACCAAATCATTAATAATATGTAAACATATAACAACCTATGTATTAATGTATGATTGATTTATTATTAATAAATTTCAAAACATTCATTTTTTAAAATATATTTTTATCAATCACAGACAAATTTAAATGACAAGAGTATCGAAATAACTTTTTTAAACTTCATGATGTTAAAATTTAAAAGTAGAATCTATATTTTGGCTTTGTAGCCAAGTTGTTAAAAAAAACGTACAGATTAAATATAAATTGAAAGTACCCTATTAAAAATTGCCTTAAAAATGCAAAAATATTTATTATTTTTTAATTTGGAAGTCAAAAGTCATTAAATGAATGCGAAAGCATTTAATTGAAGTTGCCACTTTTCAGATTTTTCCCCAAATTTTTAATGCATTTGGGAATTTTTAGCCCAATTCGGGAATTTTTTTACTCCTGGCTGGGAAAATCTGGCACTTAAGACTTCGCAACTCTGGAATCGCAATCAGTTTAATAGATAATGTTTATAAATTTATTTAATTTATTATATTTTCAAGGGTTCGTGCAAACATTTGTACACTTTTATTATAAAATATAAAAAGTTTGGGGGCCCCAAATCGTCGGGGGCCCGTGGCTTTAGCCCGTTCAGCCCCCCCCCCTTAATCCGCCATAGCACCAACTGACAGCAGAAATTTACAAATTTAAAATAAAAACCAACGTCGATTATCGATAAAAACTTTTATTATTCTCCAACACATCGAGATAACCAATTTTAAGTGGCAAATTTGACCCTTTTTTGTGCTCATATTATGAGGTTTCGGCGACTTTAAAAAATCGAATTAAACGACGAGAAAATGCTAAGACAAAGAGAGAATTTGGCGGTTCCAATAAAAAACTTCGACATAATAGGGTGGTCGAGCTAACCGAGCTCGAGGTAAGTGGGTTCGACTGTACTTTTACTTACTTTAACTTTATAATTTAGACTTTAAGACTATTTTAAAATATTTAGTTTAGTAACTTTCACTTAGGTTCAAGAAAGGATGTGGCTAGCGCTACGACAATTTTGTCGTAGCAGCAGACGACCCGGTCGGATGTTGCTAGCGTTACGATCGTAACGCTAGTCAGGAAACTAGTGCTACGACATGTCGTAACAGCAGACGATCCGGCAGGATGTTGCTAGCGTTACGACAAGATTGTCGTAACAGCAGACGAACCGGTCGGATGTTGCTAGCGTTACGACATGTCATAGCGCTAGTCAGGAAACTAGAGCTACGACATACGCAACCTCTGCTACGACTAGTTTTAGTCACTTCTTTATATTGTATACGCATATAAATTATAATACGACATTATTTGTGTGTGCATTAATTCTAAAATCTAAATTTATTTAAATAAATTATTTAAATAGATTTAATTTTAATATAATATTGGTCATATTGGTCTACCGATTATAAATATATCAGCCGATTTTGCTATACTATAGTATACTTGTGTAAGTGATGCCGATCCATTAAAATTTAGTATACCGTAAAGCCTAAAGCCGTAAATGAAAATCCTCAAGTAACGATTCGCGCACAATCGCAAGAATGTAGGCCTAAAATAATTCGTTTCGTGTGGAATAATAAAATGTGCCGTGTGCAGACTTGTCACAGGAAACCATTCCATTCATCCTTCTACCTCATTTTCACTCTATTACTAATACTATTACTATGGAGGAGGGGGGGCAGGTAATAACAACCGCACAGGACTCCTCGTTTACTCGCCTTTTT
>MUZC01004588.1:238830-252108 GCA_002072015.1 Radix auricularia | reverse complement strand
AGAGAGAGAGAGAGAGAGAGAGAGAGAGTGAGAGAGAGAGAGAGAGAGAGAGAGAGAGAGTGAGAGAGAGAGAGAGAGAGAGAGAGAGAGAGAGAGTCGATGAAGCTAATATAAGCGATTTTAAAATAACATTTAATGTGGATGAGCTACATAAAAATTCACATGCTTTATGAATTAAAATAAGATTAACATTGGCTATTGTGTCTTGCACAATTCTTCCTGGCGGAGACTTTAGCTGTTTTAACTATGCATTTCACTCTCCGTACTGCCACTTTCTAGTGGGGTAGCTAGAACCTTTGCCATCCGGGGCGGTCTCCATTTTGCCGCCCATTTTAGAGGTCACCCATAAATGACGTCACGCACCGGGGGGGGGGGATTCACACATTTGTGACGATGGGGCTTGTTTAATAAAGGGGACGTCACATAAAAACACGCAATTTTAACTTACTTTAAGTAAAAATTTCCACTTCAATATTTGATTAATGTCACTTAATTTAATGACGTTTTACATGGCTTCACACATGTTACGATGTTATAGTGCAGCCTTACACTAAAAACATACTCAAATGACAAAAACATTGATTTGAAACATTCTCATTTTCAAATAAAAATACGTTTTTTAAAGGGGGGGGGGCCGCAAAGCTTTGTGACGTCATGTGGAAAGAGAGGTCTAAGTTTGTATGACGACGTGTGGCGAGGGGGGGTACAAATCATCCAAAATAGCGTGAATTCATTTTTGAATGGCTCCTAGAGTGGATGGATTTTTATACATTAATAAACATGTATAAATAATTGAATGGAAAAGACGTAAACAAGGTAAGGGTTTTAACTGAAATTATAAATAATTGTAATTGAAGTGAAGTATAGGTGGGAAACATTTTACCGTTGCATGCCATATTTATGCAAGCAGCATTGAAAGAGGCCGCATAAAATGATATACCAATAAATTAGGGCTACGTAAATTATCGATTAATTTCTCGATTAATCGGTGTTTTTTATAGATTAAAATTATTTTAATCGATTAAATAGCCATTTAAAAAATTATGGAAAATCTTTTCAATGCTATGATCGATTTATCTATAAATAATATATTATTAATAAATAAAAATAGTTGATATTTTACGTACAAACTGTTTTATATGGAAAAATGATATCAACTTTTTAACATTGTTTTTACTTAATTAACAATAACAAAATTTAAATTGGTAGACATTATATTGAACTACTTATATCTAAATCGAAAATGTGAAATGCATGTTTTTGTTACTTCCCTTGAAATTTTCAGTTTAATGACGTCATATATCTTATTTTTAGATTTAATAAAAATTATCGATTAACTATTCGGTAATTTTTCAAAAGTTAACTATTAATTTTAAATTAATCGATTACAGCCCTACAATAAATACATAGCCTACTTATAAAAATACAAGATACTTTTTCTTAAAGGCCACAAGAAAGTTACTAAGGTCGCAGGTCCCCATACCCCCCCCCTCACAACACACATTCAAAAAACATTACCATTTAATATGCTTTATTTTGTATTTAATTTATAGATAAATGATTTTTTTACAAAGAAATTGTAAATATTGGTATGTAAACATATTTATACATTTACTTTACTAACTTTCATAGTAGAAAAATCATGTATTATTCTATCAAACTTTCAAATTATTTGTAATATCTTGTTCTATTAGTGGCGTGGCGAAGGGAGGGGTAAGGGGGCAAATGCCCCGGGCGGCATTTTGCCAGGGTTGGCAAAAATTCCTGGTTGTTAATTAGTTTCTTAGAAAAAAAATATAAGAAATTCGAGCTTTTTATCGAAATAAAAGAAAAACCTAATAAAAAATTAATAACAGAAATAAAGGAACTATCCTAAGGCATATGAACAATTTTCAAATGTCAAAATTTAAAACTCCTTATTGGAAATAAATTCTTCTGAAACTAATGCAGCTAATTACTTGTTAATTAGCTTCAAAGTGAAAGTTTTCAAATAAATGTTTTGTTTTTTTTTAAAATAAAATAAATGCGAAGATAAAAAATTCAACGAAATAAAGGAACTATATTATATATGTGAATGTTTGAAGTGCCAGAATTTATTAATCTTAAGTCTTCTGATACTAATGCTATTGAAATTGAAGTGGAAAACAGAGATGTTGAAATAGTGTACGAATATCATTGAATATGACACTATGGTTCTGGTAAATATAATTTTTTCAAGTTTGATTTTGATTGAAATTGAAATAAAGTAATGGAAAAAATTGCTGGCATACTTACATGGTTTATTCTACCAAAACATTGTTATTTTTATTTTAATGTCTTTTGATTTGAAGCATCAACAAAAAATAATGAACAAACTTGCTTTTTTAAAGAAATTAAAACTTTGCACGCATATTCAAATATAATATAATAACAAAACCTTTAAATAATTGCTGAACAATAAATTCAATAATTACATTTATAAAATTTAATATGAGAACTTTTAATGATTTGACGTTACTGCTTTTAAGTAAATTCAAGTTAAAAACTCTGTTAAAATTTTTATTTTTATCTTCGTAATGGATTTTCCAATTAAAAATCATATGAAAAATAAATTTTTTAAACTATGAAACTTGAAAGGAAAAAATGTATCTTATTTAATTTCATTACCTTATTTTAGAACACACATGCCAGTTTTGAAATGTTTTTGGCAAACCACTCTACTGCTCTCTGGTGTAGTCTTAATAATATCGATTATTTAGTACTGCGATAGTTTTCCTAATATTTCCTACTTCCCCATTGTTGAATTTTGTTTTGTCCAACAAAATCAACGATGAGTTTAATACAGAGCTATGAACAACAGTATTCATCGGTCACTGCCGACATCACACATAATATAGGGAAAATAGCAATATCTCAAGGAGGTGAAGTTATTTAGTTAAGGTTTGATAACATCTTAATACTTAATCTCTGTGCTTCAATTCAATCTCAATGAGTTCAATAGTTCAATGAGAGTGAAATCAAAATCATTGAATCAATGCTTGTTGTGTCTCCAGCAGACACTCCAGAGTCCAGTCTAAGTCTAGGTGAACTTAAAAAGTTAAAAGACTAAAAATACTTCGACGACTTACTTACTAACTTCATTTCATAATCACAAAGTTTGACTGACAATGACAAAGTTTGAATTATTGTTAGGATGTGGCTAGCGCCATGACAATTTTGTTGTAGCAGCAGACGACCCGGTCGGATGTTACTAGCGTTACGACATGTCGTAGCGCTAGTCAGGAAACTAGTGCTACGACATACGCAGCTTCTGCTACGACTAGTTTTAGTCACTCTTTGCAGTAGACACCTGGAAAGAATTAAATCTTAAACTCTTCTTTATATTGTATACGCATTTATATTGTGTGTGCATTGATTCTAAAATCTAAATTTATTTAAATAAATTATTTAAATAGTAAGTGATGCCGATGCATTAAAATTTAGTATACCGTAAATGCCGTAAAGCCTAAAGCCGTAAATGAAAATCCTCAAGCAACTATTCGTGCACAATCGCAAGAATGTAGGCCTAAAATAATTAGTTTCGTGTGGAATAATAAAATGTGCCGTGTGCAGATTGTCACAGGAAACCATTCCATTCATCCTTTTACCTCATTTTCACTCTATTACTAATACTATTACTTTTGAAGGGGGGGCAGGTAATAACAACCACACAGGACTCCTCGTTTACTCGCCTTTTTTTCCCCATTACTGCGTGCTGCTGTTGTGTCCGCTTTCTCAGCACCCCCCCCCCCCCCCCCCCCGCCTCTCTTTGCACTATTTATGACGAGCAAGTCTGCGGGGCACGATGCCCTATGCCTCCTTCGTCTGACAATGGCTTCAAATCCAGCTTCCCCCGCTTGCGTTCAGCACATTTTCGCGATGCCTTCAATTCAGAGAATTTTTCAAAATATCTTCCAAACAAATAAGTAACAGTGATGGTTTATAGTCATTTTTTAAACTCATGCCTCACCTTTTTCGTTGGTGATGCCGACTGAGTGTCAACTCGCGAATCAAAAGGGAAAAAAAAAATTAGCAGTAATTGCATAATTAAATACAGCTTTAGTCGTAACTGTAAGTAAGCACATATCACATTTTTACGACTGTCGTAGCAGCAGATGACCTAGTCGGATGTTGCTAGCGTTACGACATGTCGTAACGCTAGCCAAGCATATTTGGATTGCCTAGTGTTACAACTAGTCTAAAATCTAAATATTTTTATTATAACAGATTTATTCAAAGTATCTGCTTTTCAGAATAATAACAAAAATTATCAGCATACTCACGATTTTAAAAAAATAAAATAATAAATGAAATTTTTAAAAAATATATATATGACAGCAGCGGGATTCGATCCCGCTATAAATAGTGTCATATCATTCTCGAAGCAACCTTACTATCCCTTGATCTAGCGAAGCTGCTGAAAGATTTTAATTTTTTAAATATATAACTGTTTTTCATTTAATGCCTCAATCTAGATTTTTTTAAAGCTTTAAAATTCATTAATAAGCTTATTTAGTGATCATGATATTTCATTATGAGAATCATAGTTTAGTATTTAAGTATTAGTAATAGCATAATTGAAATACAGAAAATTGTTTACGACATGTCGTAATGGCAGG
Organism: Radix auricularia; assembly: GCA_002072015.1. NCBI lineage: Eukaryota > Metazoa > Mollusca > Gastropoda > Lymnaeidae > Radix > Radix auricularia. The sequence goes on along the minus strand of MUZC01004588.1, from coordinate 247,471 downwards.
CAACCCGGACGGATGTTGCTGGCGTTACGACATGTCGTAGCACCAGCCACATCCGCGCGGGTTGTCTGCCGTTACTTTGTCGTAGCAGTAGACACTCCGTTATTGTTATAGCTTATATTTATATTATTGGCGTTATTATCTGTAATCCTGAAGATTTTACAAGTGTATTATTTCACAGCGAAATTTTATTTTCTTGTGAGAACGAAGTAAGTCGACCGTGATGTCACAGTCATTACCGGTGGCAATCTGTGTTGTTATGGCACGTTCTTTAAAAGCTAAAATTAAAATTCTAAAGCTATACCTAAGTTCTAACCCAAACCCCAAAACCTGCCATTTTTGAAAATCCTTTAAGAATTTATAAAACTCTCTTTTCCAGCAACCGGTAGCGTCGTGACGTCACGGTCGACATACTTCGCTTCAGCCAACTTACTATTTGAATTTATTACATACATTAATATATTTTTATTTTATTAATTACAATGCTAATTTGTAATTCATATTAATTTTTAAAGTCTAAAGCATTTTTTTGGCTCTCTATGATACATAATCCTGTCACAATACGTCCATTTTGTTTACTAGGGCCAGCTTGCCAGATTTTTTTACCCATGCTAAAATAAATTTACTAAATTGAAGATTTTTAAAAAAATGTTTAATTCATCTTTGCTATGTTCTTAGAATATAAATAAATATTTTAAAGACAATTTCATTTTTAATTCGTTACTAGAAGTTTGATTTTTTATTTTGTTTTGCATCTTACTGTGACAATCTGGCTTGTAGGATGATAGATAATGATAAACAAAATGGATGTATTATACTCCGATTATGTAGTTTTAAGGGTGGATTTAGCTTGTCTGCATGGGGGGGGACAGGAGAATTTCAGGGGGCGGCGCCTAATTTTACTAATAACCGAGCATTCCGTAAATACTAATTATTAGCATACTAATTTAGTAAATTTTCTTAATCATCGAACAAGTCAAGCAGAATCAACAGTATAAACAGATATGTTTTCAAAATAGTAATGTAAATTTATTCCAATCGTATATTTATTGATCTAAAAAAGAAGCCAAGTTTTATCCGAATTTATATAGAGCCCTGAGCCGTAATTGAATTCCTATCCACGTGATTTCACTGAAGCAAAACGATTTATATTTGATTTAAAGTCAACGTTCTCAGCTAGATCACATTCATTTTGTAGTTAATGCAAATTCTGACAGACGTTTATCTGTCATTGTTGAGCGCAAATAATTTTTGATGATTTTCAATCACCACTAACAGGAAGATTCAAGTAAATTTTAATGAGTATTGACAAATTAGGGAGACCTGATGCCATTTGTTTTTCAGTCAAGAACGGCAGAACCTCTTTAAATTAAGTTGTAGTTCACTCGATAGTGTTGGACCTTTTGATGCATACAAATCTTTGAAGGTTTAATATTCAGTGATTGCTTCTTCATGGTTAATGTCGTGTTTGTAAATTTTGCATAAACTTCTAAAAGATTCTTTATTTTCCGACGTTTGTTATAGATCAATACAATAGAAATAATAACTGTGCCCCTAAGTCATTAAGTTGATCATCTATTTTTGTTACTAGTGTATCCAAGATAGTGAAGTACGTTTCAGATTTAAAGCTTATAGTTGGATCATCAGCCCTTTCATCTGTGCTAGGTTCGCCTGCCATACTTTTATATTTTGGAATTCACTTTTCTTTAAATTTAGTTTTTAAAATCTAGTTTGGAACGATTTTCGTTAAAAAATGATTGACATATAATTTCAGAATTTAAAATCTTATCGCTTCTCAGTTCTAAAAACTTATTTCTTCCAACATCGATCAATTGTTTTGCAAATGCAATGTCAAAGCTCTTGCGCTCCAAGTAGTTTGATAAAAACGAAGATATTATCCAACAACTTTTGTACAAATAGCATCAGAAAGTCCCATAGCTTCTGCTCTAACTTTTTCTTTATATTCTGTTGGTTCCCTTGAATTTATATCTTCTAGAGTGGCTAGAATAGCAGAATATGATCCAACAACTGCATCAACTGCATGCTTACGACTTGCCCATCTTATAACAGAAAGTCATTTCAGAGCATCTACTGTTGATTCCTATTGAGATTTATGATGCTCTTTAAGAGTATGTAGACGTGGAAAACTAGACCTAAATAATGCATACAACCTTTCTGCCGAAAAACTGCACATTACAGTTTATAGACGTTGCTTTAATAGTAACCAAATTCAAAACATGGGCACAACAATGAACATATATGGCATTGAGTGAAAGTTTCTTTTTAAATAACTTTGAAGGCCACTCTTAATTCCACACATTCACAGATGTGCCATCGTATTCCTGTCCTCGACAGAGTGTGATATCAATGTTTCACTTTTGTAATTGGTAGTTCCTTTAAAATCTTCTCAGCTAATGCGCAACATTGCTGTTTTCCAAAGTTTAAGAGCATGGCCAGAGTAAGCCATCTTGTTGCCCTATAGGATCAAACCCACATGGGTGCCCCCTTCTGCCTCTGGCCCTGATCCTCCACTGACCGCTGGTATGTTCAATATTATGCACACACACACACACAAACGAAACACAAAAACTAAAATATATGTTTGTACTTATTTCACTCAAATGAAACCTACAACTTCATTTAAATGAATAGCTAATTAATTTTGTAAAAATAATAGACGAAAATACTAAAACTTTGCAATTAGATTTTAAAGTTCTTTTTCTGGATTTACATCTGGTAAAGTTTTTGAGTACATCATCAGTGTTAATTGTGTACAAGTCTGCCTCAATCATCAGCAGAGATAAGTAACTATTTCTTGTTTCCTCTACTTGGATTTTTTTATACCTATTAGCTAAGAAAAAGAGTCCTTAGTTGAACAGGTGTAACCATTAATTTTATTTGCGCAAGGCGATTTTTACATTTGGAAAAGCACCCTTGCTGTTGTCTCTATCACTTAATATAATTCAGCATGACTGGACGTGTTGTATGAAGATTTTGATGCAAGAAACTTGTCACCAATATATGAGTGGAAATTTCGTAGTTCAGTATGTAAATTATTATACAGATTGTCAGGATAAGCATTTATTAGTCCTTGAAAATACCCGTCCTTGTCTACTTATCTCTGCCTTGAGTTTGTCAACATTGGCATAGAAAGTAGATTAATGAAATTTTTCTCTGACATTCAGAGATACCTTAAGGACATCACCATCGATGAACACATTCTTTTACGAATACGGGTCAAAGTTGACCTGGTGTTATTTATTTTGCAGCTTCTTCAAATCTTTCGAATTCATTCCTAGATTCAGGCAAGTGATAGGAACACTTATTCAAGTTCACGTGCTCATTTTATAGAGCTTGACTGACGCTGTGAAAATGTTGTAACGTTTCTTCCCAAAAGACAAGCATGAGAGAAAAGTTTAACCCTTGCATCGTCTTTGCTGTGTTTTCTGCTTTTCTTCTAGTGTCGCCCTTCTGTGGCAGGCCTTCTTTTAAACTTATAAACATTATAATGCTTTTATAATCTGAGGATGAGACTTAAGAATAATGTACTAATCGATTTTACATTTGCAATTTGCTTATGTGGGACGTGGTGGCCGAGAGGTAGCGCTCTCGACTGTCATACTGATGGTCACGAGTTCGAATCCACACGAAAGTGAGGATTTGTTCTCGGGGTCTGAGGAGTCCCCGAGTCACCCAGCTCCGAATGGGTACCTAACTAGACAATAGTTAGGCGGCTGGGGTAATGCGTGGAACCCCTATAGCCGTGGCCTGTGACCGCTGCATCACTTGCCAACAGATCATCTCTCATGGTCTGTGGACGCAATTATCTTCTGCATAGAAGGAGCGTCTGTATATCTAAGATATATAAGATATATGTCATGTCGATTACGCATGGCTACTGAGATAATATACACATTTTCTTGAGGACTTGTGGTGCCCCCCAAACGCTTGGTGCCCTAGGCACGTGCCTTGTTTACTTAATGGTTAACCAGGCCTGTATAAATGCCTTAAAATATTTCCACAACATGTCCTGATATTAAAACTGAACATAAAGAAACATACGTCTGATCAGTATAGATACATCAACGATTTAATAAAAAACAAACGAAAAGAATTGAGCAGAATTAAGTTCATTATTAATTATCGCCGATAATTCAGATACAAGTGATTGAATTAAATCTATTTGCACTTCATGACTTAAATAAAGTTCATCTTTTTTTTTAAACTTTAGATGACTGTTTAAAGTGAAAGCATATTTGGTTAATTAAGATAACATTTCACGAAAATGTCAAGTATTTACCAACTATTATCATTTAAGCAAGAAATTTCTGTGTCCTCTAAATTAAGCTTGTTAACGGTTAACAGGCTAACCGGTTAACTGGTCCTCAGACCAGGACCGGTCATTTTTATTCAGGACCATAGGACAGTGTAACCCAAAAGAAAACAACAACAACAAAAAAAAAGAAAAAAAAAACCTAGCGATAATGTAGTGAAAAAAACAACACAAGCGGTAACGCGCCTCTCCCTCTCGCTTTGTCGCGGTGAGTAAAAGCAATACCAAGATCCAGCTGGTTAGTTGTCGAGACTGTACGAGAGCTAACACAGTGCGCGTTTGATGTCAATAACGGTCAAGGTCGAGGCTGTTTCTATTTATATTAATTATAGTCTGTTTCTTATAAAGACAAAGAAAACTGTAAAAGCATATGACCCCGTGACCTATCCACATTTTCTGATCACCGGTTTATAGTCTGTTTCAGTTCAGGCATTCAAAAACTTATCGGCGCACGCCGCTTAGTGAAGTGCATGTACCTATATTACGAGAGGTATTTGAAAGACGTAGCAAAGATACCGGGCGATTAATCGGCCCACAAATTCGAGTTCGGTCTTTTAGTGACAGTTTTCCTGCTAGTCAAAGGCATTTGATGACCACATTAATAGTAGTAATAGTACGCCGAGTGTAGCTCAAACCCTATTTGAACAGAAAAAAACGGGGAGGGGGAACGTGTGTGTCGCAAAATTCAATTATTCTGGCAAGTTGACGATTGAAAAATAATGTTTTTAAAATAAATTCCATTTTATCATCGTTTACTCCGTAGCTTTATAATTTTATTATATTATTAATTTTAATACGCGAGTTGATCGGCACCACACAGAAGAGAGGTAAACATGACGTCACAACGGACGGGGCGAGGCGTTTGTTTTTTAAACTAATGAAAAAACCTCGCTAACTTTAACAAAGGATTGAACCTGTCCTCTTATTTAGACAGGTGAACTACGAGTCCCCAAAATAAAATATAAAAAAGACAATTAACCATCACTGTTTAGTTAATCTTTTGGATTTAAAAAAAATGCTTTGAATTGAGGGCAATGCGGAAAGAGCTGAACGCAAGCGGGGTAAGCAGGCTTTGATGCCATCAGACGATGCCAGGCGACAACATTCTCTTGTTAGTTCTCAAATGGGTCTCAAAACATTAGGGATATAAGGACGAGCGGTGAACCGGTCTTTTTTTGAACGGTTAGTCGGTCCTCAAAAACGAGCGGTCTTAACAACCTTACTCTAAATGACAAACCTTGTTTTGCTAAGAACAACGTGACGTCAATCATTCATTTCAATACTTCTCTATTCTTTTCCACTTGGCGACGCTCCTGACTGATCAAACCAGATATTACAGCTTTGAAATACAATATTTAGCAAGCCAATATTATTGTATTGCAGTTTAGTGTTGATTAGAATTTCAGTTTAGCAATCTTTTTTTTCTGCTCTAGTGACACCTTTTTAGTGTTCATCGAGGGCATCTTAAAGAGGGCGCCATTTTAGACCCAACAGGGGCGCGGGGGGGGGCAAGCCGTCCCCCTGCCTTATAGCTAAATCCGCCACTGATTACAGCGCTTTGGGTATTAGAGATAAGTTGCGCATTACCGGGCTTTGAGGCATTAAGAGTTAACTTATTTTATCTAAAACCAAAGTCTCCCATTCATATTCCTGCATTGTTTATGAGGAAAAGAAAGCAGCGGGAAGCGAAATGACGTAGAAGAATGAACACGAAATAGGGAAGACCATTATCGACACATGCTTATAATTCAAATGAAGTTGTACAATTGGTTTTCTTAATTTATTTTTGTCTTAATTAAACCAGTAGCCTAAAATATTAAACTTAAATAATTACACGTCATAAATTTAAATGACGTCAACACCATCGAAGATGTCCAGCGCAATTTGAAGATTTTTCGCTAATATCAGCACTCAAATCGACAGCAACAAAAAATATCAGTATCTGCACTATCAGCAAAAATGCATATCGGTAGATCCCTAATTGATGCAACCATATTTTAACAGTTAATATTTACATTAATAGCTTTTCTCTATATATATTTATACAATAGATTTTCTCTCTAAATATGTGTACGTGGCTATAATTCAGTATAAACTGTGTTTCTAACTAAAAAGGTCAAGATATAATTAAAATATTTATGTATTTAATGTATTTTTTTTCTCTAAGTAGATTTAGAAAATGGGAAGCTCACACTTTCCCATTGCTATTGTTTGGCAACTTATGACTATTAATAGTCTATCATTAAAATTAAATATTAACTATTGTTACTATTATTGGTATGTAGCTTATTATTTCTAACAAATTTTGATTTCAGTTGAAAAACAAAACTATGTCAAGCAAGCAGACAAGCTTTTTGATGAAGCTCATGAACTAGTGAGTTACTCGGGCTGCTGATCTGGGTTGCTATTTAGGATGATCATTGAATAGATATGCAGTTTTTAAAATATACATGTCTTTACCTTACAAAACTCTGTAATGGTACATTTTGTGGGATCTGTTGTAACTAGTGATGAGACGATTAATCGGAACTTTTATAAAGCATTTGGAATCGACATCCGAGCTGAATAATTCAGACCCGAATCCGATTCCACAGCGATTCTTAATTGTTTAATGACCACAAGCCTTATAAAAAGAACCAATTTTTTAAAATTTAAATTTCTGTATTTTGTTCTGAGATTTTTAATTACCAGCAGGAAGTTTATAACCACATGTTATCAGCAAAATGTAAACAATCTTTTGACTGTACTATGTAATAGTCAAAAAGCTAGCATATGAAGGTAAGGTGCCCCATTTTTCCGGTTTTCATAAATTTTTGTTAAAATCAAGTATAAAACATTTTAAACAAAAATTAATAATAAAATAATGTAGGCTTAACTTACAGAAAATTTTATTTATCTACCAAATGATACTTTAACTTCCTAACTTTAACTTCCTAACTTAACTATTATAATGTGTTAGGAAATAAGAAAACTCAAGTTTTTTTCTCCCTAGTATGTAACAAATTCAGTTACTCCTCCCCCGTCAAGGCGGGTCCGTTGGTGTAATCGTGTTTTCCTCTCTTGCGCAGCGCTCCCAATTAAAATTAGTTTTTTTTTTTTTTAATGGAGCTTGATGTTTTTTACACTGTTTCTGAGTTAGCATCATTCTCAGTGGTGATTCCCAGATTGAGGGATACTGTCCCTTGAGGGCACTTGTGTGATTTTCCTTACAAGCTTCACTAATGTAACCTAAACATTCCCTCATTGTCCCCAACCCATACTCTTCCAAACCATCTTCCTAGGGTCCCGCCCCTCAATTTACATTGGACTCAGAATTCCTTAATTAACTTGATGCTTATCAGACTACCCAACAAGAACAATGGTGTGGAGATTGGGAGTGGGTGTGTGTGTGGGGAGTGTAGTCTGTTATATATCCTAAAATCTGGGGAGCCTTGTTTACAGTAGGCATCTATGATTTAGGAAACACTTCCACATATATGTTCACTAACAAATTAACAGAACTAATTTTATTTTAAATTCAACAGAAAACAATTTTCAAAAGCGGGAGTTTAAATATTAAAATTATACTTTTAAAATTATTATTTAGGGAAGTTGAGTGTTGAATGAAGTTTTTCTCATTAAATGGAATTATTTATGTTATTTTGAAATCAATACTTCATCTTTGTATTATTAAAATGGAAGTATTGATAGATGTATTTATATAAAGCCTTTACAATACATTGTCCATATTGTATGCTTCAATAGCAAGTAAACAAACTTTTTAAATCAACTCTCAACTTTTATATTAATTAAATATGTTAATACCTTCGTACCATGTTATGTATATGTAATAATGGCTAGAAACCGGAATCGTATCTGTAATCTGGATAATTGGGGAGAATCAGAATTGTTTAAAATTTTGGCATCGTCCCATCACTAATTGTAACCTTTGAAAAAATATATATGTGGGCAAATAATAAAATAACAAAAATAAAGCAGACTTTCATGAAAAAGATCACTTGGTTTCAGTGCAAATACTGCAAAGGGGTTCTATGGTCCCTTCAAATTATTAAAGTAATTAGTGGTGATGGATGTTTTATAACACCTGACTTAATACTTCTATGATGACCACACTTCCCTTCTTAGTGCTTTCTCTACCGACATACTCCTTTTATGTCCTTATAAATTTCATTTCTATGATCCTGTCGCCACTTCAATCTCTGGCACTACTTGCATCCCAACCATATTGCTTAATTTTAAAAAAAAAAATCATTGAGCTGCAGTCAATTGCTGTAGAAATTTAGGAGGAAAAAAAAAGGGGGGGGGGGGGGG